>PVKE010007554.1:0-50356 GCA_004027555.1 Craseonycteris thonglongyai
ACCTAAATATTTGAGTTAATCCAGTAGATTCGTAAAGTCATCTGCTTATTTAATTTTTGCAGTGTAAATAATTATATCAATTTAAAAGTGCTTAAATTAGCCAAGGAGAGACAGATTAAAGAGGAAAATTGGGGGAGATATACTAAATATCTTTCAATTCTAGACCCTCTTGTGGAAGATGGAGAAAGCTTCTGTGATGACTTAGACTAGAAATTTACCAACTAACAATCTTTAAGTTTTGATGTAGCCGTATAGGGTTTTTAAAATGATGACATTTCACACAAAAATCTGTTTTCCAAGCTGCTTTTGAAACCTGAGAATCCTTTGGCAACATCCCATGGCAACAATAATCAGCTATAGAGAAGCTCCTCTTTTTAGACTAGATAAGTGCACTCCTGGCCAACTTCACATTACTGTGATCTACCTGGTGTCTGTAGGCATCTGAGTTTGTGATTTAGAAATAGGCATATTTTAGTTTAGCATGACAACTATATTTCATTTTACTTTTTGTTGAGGTATAATTGACACATAACACAGTATTTGTTTCAAATATATTACATAGTAAGTCTAGTTAGCATTTACCCAATCATAGTTACAATGTTTTCCTTGTGATCAGAACTTTTAAGATCATATACAGATATGCAACTTTTAAATATGCAATACAGCATTATTAATTATAGTCACCACAGTATGACAATTCTACCCTTCTAACAGTGAGACAGACTGCCTCATGAGGTAGTGGGTAGCCCTCTGAAGTGTTAAAGAGGGTCTGGGTGTAGAGGGAACCAAGAAATATATATGAGATAAAATTCTTTTTATCTCTAAACTTCTTTTATTCACTTCATTAGCATAGAATTTGTTTTGACCTCCCTCTCTCCTCTACCTCCCCCTCCCCCTGTACCCACTAGCAACCACTAAACTGTTGTCTGTGTCTATGAAATTTTGTTTCTTCATCTGCTTGTCTTATGCCTTTGTTGCTTTCAGTTTTCTATCTCACATATGAGAAAATTATTATTTGAGTCGTGTTAGTCTTTAAAAATTCATTGTAATTTCTTTTGCTACTATTTTAAAAGGAATGTGGTCATTTTATATATTAAGAAACCAAGACATACACTTAGCATACATTTTAGATAAAGAGTGGAAAGTGTCTATCCCTGAACCCTGGACCTTTTTGTCCAACATATATGTTTGTTCATTTGGCATTTATTTATTGAGTGCCTTCTGTATGTTCAGGATCCAGAGGGTGTAGGGCCACAGTGAGTAGATGAAGTGTATGCCTTCATGGGAGTTTATATAATTTCAGATTATAACAAGCGCTGTGAAGAAACCGAAGCAGAGTAAGACAGTCGGTGTGTGCTCTTTTAGAAAAAATAGTCCAAAAATTCCCTGAAGAAAGTGACATTTGAGCAGGGAATGAATGATTAGAAAGGGTAGCACTGCAAGGATATGGGAGTAAGGGACAGGCATGAGTTAGACTTCTTCAAAACACAAGAAGAAAACTATTGTAGATGGAGCCTAGTGAGCAAGGGAGAGAAGGCAAGGAATGAAGCTGTATTGTAGGGAATGTTCTGAGTGCAATAAGGAAACAGTAGAAGATTTTAATCTGGGGAATGTTGAGTGATCTGATTTGGGGTTTGAAAGATTACTTTGGCTGATTTATAAAAAGTTAGCTTCAGGATGCAAAAGAGGATGAAGGGAGACAAATTGGGAAACTGTTCCTATAACTCAGGATGGGTGGTAGTGGCAACATGGCAAGAAATGCTGATACAGACTTCGTACTGAAAGGAGAACTGGCAGATTTGATGGTGGACTGGGAAGTGGAAGAGAAAGAGAAGAGTCAGGGATGATACCTACATTTTTGAATTGAGTAATGGGATGAATAATGGCTTGTAATTGAATAGTGAAGCAAGTTCTCCCAACAAAAACCCAAGTGACACTTTAAAATCTTCTCTGAAAAAGGCAGAGCATAAGTACTCAGGAATATATTGGTACTAAGCACAAATATGAAATGAATATGACAGAGTCCTGGAGGGTTCATAGTCTAGTGGGGGTATAACACATGTCAAAAAAGTCAATAAAAACTTATATCCAATATAATGGAGAAGAGAATAAAGTAGAGGAGAAAGGAGCTTCCAGCATTCTCATTTTCTTATGATCAAGAGGTTAACAGACAGTTTTAACAGTGAGCTCAAATGGATGCCTAGCAGTATGACCTGAAAGCTTCCAAAAAACATTATTAATTACTGTTCACATTCTAATTTTATGGGGGGAAATTCAATTTTATTTTATATTTTCTAGGAAGTCTTATTTTCTAACATTTTAATCATACTGGTAATTGTCTGATTATTCTGTTACATCACATCATGGAAAGAATATGGTCCATGAAAGAAATTTATTTTGGTTTGTTTCTCTTTCCTCTACAAATTCTGATTGTGTTTCCACTTCCCTATCTCCTTTCTGTCTCAACAGAAACAAAAATCTACCAAGTGTTTCATAAGAGTCCATTATGAGCCAAGTACTTGTTTCTTTCCACATTCTCCTTACTTTCTGGCACTTTAACCTTTGAGTATGCTAAAATTTCCAGCTGCTATTTTAAAAGCATTCTTAGACTTCCTTTCTTCCTGACTAGAACTTTTATTTTCTTCAAGATCTCCTGTCTCTTTCAGCTTGTTCTGCATTCCCCCCGACCTTTTTTTTTTTGCTTTTGATTAAATGACCAATAACCTCATAGTTTTTGCCATGTTTGTGCTTCCTATGATTTAGCTCATTTTCCCCTTTCCTTGCCTACACATGCTTATCTTTCTCATTTCTTATTCTTCCAATGGAGCTTCCATATACTTCATAGTTACTACTTCTCTTTATTTTTCTAGGTTGTGCCCTGTCCATATCACTTAATTCTATTCTCTCTAATGTGCCCTGCTGACTACCATTTCTTAAGTAAATCTATGTTAAATTTAATATATAAACTTTTTATGTAACTTAAAATAGTTTAATACGTGGGTTAGTTTAAAGATGTTCCAAATATCATCATGAATGGTTAATCCTGCAAACAACAATGCCTGCATTTTTTTCTTCTTGCTCACTGGAGATTCCATTGATATATTTTCTTAAAACATACCCACCCACACACATACACACAACTTTGAAAGAACTTATCTACTTATCTACTAGCTGGTTTTAATTGGGCAGGAAATGAGTAAAGATTGCAATTGAGTATGATCCAGTAGTAGCGAATAAAAATTCAAATATAAGCTTAACAAAATTAGATTTGGAGAAGGTGATATGACATAAATGAAGATACAAATGAAGAAAAAAATCAAGGAGTGAAACTTATTTTCAGAGTCCTTACATTTTAATAGATATTGAAGAGCCCCTTGTTGGACATTCTGTTATTGTTGATTAAGGAAGACTTGTACTTCTTTGAAACTGAACAGGTTTCCTTCTACTTATGCACTGCTAGAAAGACAAAAGTCAAATTAGAGGTCCAAATTAGGTAGCTTGCTTCGCCCCCTCCCCCCCACCCCCCAACTATCCAGAAGACATTTTAGGCCCCAAAGCATTTTGATTCCTTATCTACTATCTACTTTTAGTTTGTCATCTCGTTCGTTGCCTCATATTTATATATGTAAACCACTTCAGATGTTCCTGATGAGAAATGGGATGTCAACACCTTTTCTCGATAAACACCCTTTTCTAACCATTTGGTGTCACTGTTCACTCTGTTTCTACCTCAGTCTTAACTGACTAGAATGTGAGCCATTTGGTTACAAAAGCTGTCACATTTGGAAAGGAGCAGCCAGTCAGAGAGAAATTAAATTGTTTTTCTTTGTCTGCCTGCTGTTCCAAGTTTCTGCTGGCATTGCCAGTCATTTGGAGGGAGAAGTGTGGGGCTTGTTCAGCTGTCAGTGAGTGTGAAGGAGGTTGAGTGGCTGCACGCCAGCCTCTCCGTTTTGCCATGGAGTCAATAACGGAAGGCTGGGTAGGCACTGTGGGAGGCTCCCCCAGGCCATCCTCGGAGGAAACAGCTGATGCTTTCTGAGGAAGGATGGTTTGTTACTATTGTGCAACTGATGGCATTGGTCTACTAGGCAAAGCTCATATTTTCCACTTTCATATCTCTGGCATTCAGAGTCTCTGTGGCCAAAACAACTTTAAGGAAGACTGTTTACTAAAGCTGAATTTGCCATACAATTAGTTCAGTCATCTAACAGGGGTGAGACACTGCAATAGTGAGTTTCTTTGTGTGAACTGGTCCCTTGAGAATGTTAGGTCAGATCCCTTTGTAGTTGTCTAAAGAGAATGATATAGGAGAAGCTATAATAGAACTGTAGCTCTCAAGTATGATGGGAATGAGAAAGGCATGGATAGAGAGAATTTATACTTGACTGAGAAAAATTATTGAGGACAAAAACTAATCCTATGGAGAATGGTGCAAATTATATAAATATGGACTGTGGAGCTGACTATAAAATACAGAAAGCTAATAACATGATATTTAAATTCAGAAACCAATTTGTGAGATATTTGGTGTTAATGCATATTTATTTCCAGACCTATAGCAGAAATCAATGATTTGACTGCTGGAGAATTAGTCCAAAAGGATGGGTTAGAAACTATTAAAGAAAGAAGTTTTCCTCCCCTCAGCCCTTGATGTTTGTTTAGTGATTGTACTACTATGCTAAGGGTTTTGAGTGCATTTTTTTGATTTGACACTTATAACAAGTTTATGAGGGCAGCTCTATTATTACCTACATTTTCTGGATGAAGAAACTGAGGCTGTGATAGTTATTGAGTTACTTGCCAAAGGTTCCACAGCCTGAAATGGACAGAGTCAGGTTCAAACCCAGACATTGCTCAGGTTGTTAACTGTTATGCTATCTACATTTCATTCATGATATAAGTGCAAAAAAGAAGGCAGAAAGTTATCTTACTTTTAAATATGTTAGTCATATATTAACTATTATTATTATTATTATTAACATATATATATTATTATTATAATTATATATTATTATTATTATTATTATTAACATATATATATTAATTGAAAGGGATACATTTTTAAGAAAAACTGACAAGACACAAGGTGAAAAAAATGCCTCAGCATAGAACTTTGCAATACAATGTGAAACATGACCACAATATAAAAGTTTTCATGCAGATATCGGAGCTTATCAAAGTACTGTATACAGTAGTCCCCCCTTATTCTGGGGGGATACATTCCAAGACCCCCAGTGGATACCTGAAACCTCAGATATTACCAAATCCTATATATACCATGTTTTTTCTATACATATGATAAAGATTCATTTCCAAATTAGACACAGTAAGAAATCAATGACTAATAATAAACTAGAACAATTATAACACTATCCTGTAATAAAAGTTATGTGAATGTGGTCTCTCTTTCCCTCCCTTTTTCTCAAAATATCTTACTATACTGTTCTCACCTTTTACTTAAAGGAAATACTTTATAGCTTCTCTTTGGCATATCCGAATTGACAGCCAGCATTAGGATTTTTGTACTTTCAGGTCATTATTAAGTAAAATGCAGGAGACTTGAAAACAAGCACTACAATGCTGTGACAGTTGATCTGATACCTGAGATGGCAATTAAAAGACTAATGGGTGGGAAGTGTATACAGCATGGAGTTGCTGAACAAAAGGAAGATTTGTGTGCCAGATGGGACAGAACAAGATGGTGAGAGATTTCATTACACTGCTCAGAATGATGTGCACTTTTTAATTTATGAATTGATTATTTCTGGAATTTTTTATTTATTATTTTTGAACCATGGTTGACCACAGGTAATTGAACCGTGGAAAGTAATTCATGGTGGACTATTGTACAACATTTACTAAGACCTACTCATCTATTAGGCCCATCTTCATTGTGTCTCATCATTTTGACCCTTACTAGTTGTGTGAACTTGTTATTTCACTTCTTTGGATTTTATTTTTATCACTTCAGCCAAAACAATTCAAAACTCAGGCCTTGGTTGAGAAGGTGATCTCTTATGGCAGTGTTTCGTGAACTTCCTTTTATTCTTGAGATCATAAGGAGAGACCCAAGTTTCATCACCTGTGATGATCTTTAAGAAATCCTCATCTTCTTTTTCAAAAATTTCAGAAAAATTAAAAGAACTTTTCCCACTGTTAAGAATTTAATAACAGCACACTGTTTGATCCAAATGTCTGAACATTCTTCCATTTTGATGTGCACTGAGTGAAAAATGTAAGCATCTATGTGTGCAAGGTCAAGAATGATGGAGAGGAGGAACCATGTGACTACACAAAACCAGTTATCTCCAGGTATGTTTAATATTACAAAAAAATATTACAGTGGAGGCAAAATTTATCTACCTGCCCCCATATATATATTTTTAATATATTTTATTTATTTATTTATTTTTGACAGAAAGAGAGAGAGAGAGAGAGAGAGAGAGAGAGAGACAGAGACAGAGACAGAGAGAGAACTGAACTGGTGGAGCTCCCAGTTCAGCATATGGTTCCACACGGGCCAGGGCCGGGATTCGATCCTTGGTCCCCGGCGCTGCAAAGCGAGCGCTTAACCCACTGAGCCATCCTGGCTTCCCCTGCCCCCATATTTTACATGCATTGTATCTTTGAGTACTCACAGTTTGTTCGATAAGCAAGTATTTATTAAGAACTTGCATTCTGCCAGGCATTCTGTAGGAGCTGGCCTTCAGCAGTGAACAAAATTAACTTTGTGCTTTGGTGACGTTTATAATCTGGGACTAATAAAAATGTAGAGGAAAATGTTTAAAAGGGGATCTTTATGTTAAGTGTTGTTAACGCACACACAATAGTAATAAAGGATTTGGGAAAAAAGTTTGGGAGGTAATAAATATATCTATGGTCTTTATGATATTGATGGTTTCAAAGGTATATATATATATCTCCAAACTTATCCAATTGTTTATATGTAATATTTATAGCTTTGTACATGTCAATCACACTCAATAAAGTGGTTTTAAAAGGATACCAAGCTTTGTGATTTGGCAAGCTGAATTAATGGTGAAATAAAAAATAGATGAGGAGTACTGGGGAAGGAGAACTAATCCAGAGAAGAAACAGGGAAGTCAGTTTCTAATAGGTTGAATGTTGAATTTGAGATTATAGCAGTTCATACCTATGGAAATGCTTTGTGGCCATTTATAGATAGAGGAGGGGCTGATGGGGTATGAGAACTGAAGATGGAGATACAGGGATTATTTCCTCAGGAGAGAGTTGAAGCAATGGCTTTTATAAACTCACTGAAAGAATGTGAGTGAAAAGTACGAAGGGCAAAGGACAGGTCCTTGAGAAACAGGAAAGGGCAGGAATGATGACTAGGAGTTTTCTAAGAGAAACAGAGCAGTCAGAGAAAGAGAAAAGACCAAGAGAATTCTAAATACAACAGGGAGCTCAAGGGTAGTGAAGACAGGAGGACATCACTTTTTGTCAAGAAAGGGGCTACTGAAAATATACCATATTTTCCGGCGTATAAGATGACCGGGCATATAAGACCCCCTAATTTTACAGTTAAAACATAGGTTTAGGCCTATATTCGCTGTATAAGACTACCCCCCACTTCAATTAGGGGGTCGTCTTATATGCCCGGTCGTCTTATACGCCGGAAAATACGGTAAAAGAATACTTTATGTAGAGTGGAAGCAAATATTTGCAGAAACCAAATGCAAGAGATGGAAGTGGGTGGGAAGGCAGGAAATAGAGGCAGCCAGTATAAGGACTCAGAGGTAGGCTAATAGCTAAAATGGGTGGTAGAGAGAATCCAAGAACAAAATGACACCACCCTGTTTGTATCTAATCTCTGGGTACATAAGACTGTTGAGGTAGAAATTGGTGTTAGCTCAGTGAAAACGATTCCTTACAAAACACTTGTTAAAAATCTATTTTTTCTGCATAGTAGTTAGCTTTGAGAATACAGCCAAACACCAGAAGAGACCTCAGTATCATTTCTTGAATGTGAAAGCTTTATTGTCCCATCTCTCTTCAAATAGAGATTTATTTTTGCTGTCAGTCAGAAGGGAAAATTGTCCACTAGTAGCTCGTGAGATTTGAAGCAAGAGTGAAACATAACTCTGTCACAAGGTTGCCTTTGTATTAGGAAAATATCATTTTGGCAGGAGCAACACTGTAATTTGTCAAGCAGGATAATCTTGAAAACGGAAAGTTTAAATCAAATGGCAAAGCCTTTAATATATCTCGGATAGATAGGTTGACTGCAGCCCTGTAAATGCTATGGGAATGAAAAGAGACTCAGACTATCTGAAAGAATCTAACAGATGGAAACCATGATAAACTTAGAGAATCTGTATAATTAGATTCGTTCAGTGTTGGCCTGTTACCATTTTCCACAACACAGCAGAACAAGTAGAAAATGCTCCTTTAGTGTAGTAGCATAACACACTAACATTTTTTTATCTATAGGTTGTTTATGGCTAGAAAAGTATAGATATAATCAGTAATTTTTCTTTCTCTTCCACTGTAATTATATTTGTTTTATTTTCAAAATTAGCAAAAAAGAATTGACTGGGAGCAAATGTAAAACCACACACAAGAGCTAGAATTTTTCCTCAAATCTTTATATGCTTCTCCAATTGAACTATACTTAATGGCAAGCTCATTTTAATTATACTCTGAAATTATTATCTCATTAAGGGGGACTTTCAGGAAATCTATATTTACTAATAGATGCACAAAGGCTATGCTTCATACACTGGTACTTGTTGTCATATGTAATTATCAGGAATAGTGGTAGAGAGAAGTGGTTCTAGAACACTGAAATATTTGACTTTGGTTAAGCTTTATTTTATCAATTCAAGGTTAGTTCCAACTCCTGTGTATCCCCATGGTAGTTAGTTTGCAGAGTCCTTTAAGCATAGTAAATTGTCACAAAGCGTAGTTCAGCATATGAGCATAATGAGGTCATATTTTCAATTGTAGTATAAACAGTTTAAAAATCTCCTAAGGAAGTCAGAGGGCTGGAATTTAAGAGCTCAATATATATTGATAATTACAAAGTCATCATTGCCCAATTTCTGGTTATTGATAATTTTGGAATCTTAAGTTATAATTTTAATACGGACATTATATCCAGTGTTTCCAGCTCACCTCAGCCGAAGGTTGACCCTATTTGAGTAAGAAGAGCCTATGAGGGATAGAGGGCAGTTTACAGAAATACAATACATACGGTTCGGTGCTGCCTAAAAAGTACACGAACTGCCCCTGCTTTATCAAATTGTAATATCTCTCCTTTCAAAATTTTAGACAGCGTGTGCGCACCATCTGCTCTTTGTCTGTATTCCTTCTGTTTTTCTTAATCTGGAAGAATGGTTCTTGAAATTCTTACAGGACTCCTTAAAACGTTTGCCACATAGTTTGAGCAGCATCTGGTTGGACCAAGTCCTGCTTTCTGTATGTGTTTCCAGTTGTCTGGTGTGTGCCATGTTACTTGTGAATCTAGTTTTGTTCACTTTCGGGGTAAATGCTTTTGCCTTTGCTTCGGTACATATTTATGGTGAGACTAATCATCCAAAGCAAGTTGCTAAGGGTTGTATAAATGAAAGACTCAGTGTCAGGAAAATTTGATTAATTTACCTGCCATCTAATTTGCACAAGGTTACCTGGAAATTGGTGTTTGTTTCTATTGCTTGATGATTTCAAGATGAACCTGGTCCCTTTAAGGAGTGCTGGATACCTCGAATATTTTCTCAAACATCTGGTCTGGTTTCATCAGGGAATATTTGCGATAGTTTTATTTCACGTAGTTTTTTGTTTGTTTTTTTTCCCCCCAGCAAACAAGGCACCTACTTGTCAGTAAGACAAATTTTCCAAGGAGCTAACAAACAGAGAGTGTTATAAAGGAACTCTGAATCTTAATAGAGATAGAACTTTCAGTTAAGGTAGCTGTGGAAAGTTGTCTGCTACTGCCTGCTTTTTGTTATTTTCATAGTATTTAGAAATTAAATTATTAAATTAATGCACATTAAAATTGGAAAATTTAAATTATACAAAGAAGAAAATTAAAATCATACATAATGCCTAGAAATAATCACTAATGGCTAACACTTATATGGTATTGCTATGTAACAAGCACTGTTCTAAATCTTTACTTACATTAATTCTTTTAACTCTCATGATGATTATAATGAGATAGATACAATCATTGTCCTCAATATAGAGATGAGGAAACTGGGGTGCAGGTTAAGTTACTTGGCCAAGGTCACTTGGCTAATAAGTGACACAGCAGGATTCATATGTAGGTAGTCTAATTCCAGTGTCTGACTCTTAGCTGCTATACTGTGCCATCAACACATATTTATTGCTATTCACACATGATATCCCTTTCAGACTGCCTTTAAAGAAGTTTTTAAGACAAGGTTGCAATCAGAGACCATGTTTAATTATTTTGCCTTAATTTTGTTTACTTAAACTTATAACAAATTTTTCCCTACACTATCGACAAACATTTGGTAAACATCTTTATAATAAGGATGCTTTAATTCAGTAGAGCTGCTGAGACTTCCTTCTCCACATATGATCTATTTACAAAAATTTGCTTTGCCAACTGAGTGGTCACATAATGCACAGGAAAAAGTGCAGGGTGCTAACCGACTCAGTGTAGGGTGGGTCTGAGTGAACGTACTTTGGTCAAACCCTTAGCCTCTTTAAGTCTCAGCTTTCTTGTCTATTAAATGAGAGTAATGGTATCAATAACTTGGGGTACAGAGTTGTTGTGCTAACTAAAAGATATACCTGTGAAGATGTTAAAGAGAGTGTATAGTCATTACAAATGTCAATGATTACTTTCAAAAACAGTGATAATAATGAGTATGTCTACCTATGACTGACAGTCCCTATAGGAAATTCTTTCTTAGGCAAAGGAGGAGATAAAAGAGTTTTATCAAAAAAATGAGTGTAGGGGAAGCTGGGATGGCTCAGTGGATTAAGCATTCACTTTGCAGCCCCTGGGACTGAGGATTGAATCCTGGCCCTGGCCCGTGTGGACCCATATGCTGAACTGCGGAGTGCCCCCAGTTCAGTTCTCACCGGGGCGAGACCCCGGCCCAGCTCCTGCCCTGTGCAGCCCTGAGCTGACCTGTGGAATGAAACTATGTGGAAAAACCAATGATGTGCAACTATGGAGACTGTTCTGGGCCCTCCCTCTTCTCTCTGTCTCTGTATCTCTCTCTCTCTTTCAAAAACAATAAAAAAAAATGAGTGTAAAACATTGTAAGGAACTACTGAAAATATTTTAGTAATGATGGTGGAAGCACTGAAAACCAATCACTTGAATAAATAAGATTTCCTTGTATTTTATTTACTCCCATACTTCTTTCAATCTTTTGGTTGTTGTTTTTCTCTTTTGTTTTGTTTTGTCACTTGGCTCATTTCTAGCCTAAGGTCAATGAATAGGTAAGTCAACTGCTTTCATTTTTCTTTCTTTTAAAAAAAAATATTTATTTTTTAAGATTTTTTTGTTGTTGTTTTTGACAGAGAGAGAGAGAGAGAAGGGGGAGGGCCCAGAGCAGTCTCTATAGTTGTACGTTGTCAGTTTTCCACATAGTTTCATTCCACACAGGTGGGTGGGGGCTGCACAGAGCAGGAACCAGACCCCCTGCATGGTGAGCACACCCCTGCAAGCTGGGGGCTGAACTGAGGGCCTCCCACATTGGAAGCTTGCCCTGGGGAAAACTGAACTGAGGACCACACCCTAGTTTAGCATATGGGTCCACACAGGCTGGGGTGGAATTTGATCCTCAGACCCCTGGGCTGCAAAACAAGTGCTTAACCTGCTGAGCCATCATGGCATCCCCATTTTCCTGTCTTTTTAATTTGCTACTTGCCCTTTCATTTTTACTTTGTTACTTGCTTACCTAATTTCTCCTTTTTCTCTTCTTTCCTTCCCAATGCCGCTGATGTATGAAGCACTTTTGTTTGTAGACAGACCATGTATTGGGTTAGGGACTGCAGTCTTGCAGTGGGCCTTTGACAAGTGCTTGTACATTCCTTTTCTCTGCCTTTGTACGGAACTAAGGTCAAGTAGTTTCAGGCACAGAAGTCTGGATACTAGTTATTGAGGCCTGCAGGAAAGGAGATCATGAGCCTGCTCCCACAGCACCACAGCATGCAACCTGTCACCACAAGAACCAACTTGATTTAATGACTGCTTTGTAAGTGACCTGGCTTAACCAATGAAGGAGGGGATAATATTCAAAAAGCAAATACAATTATAAAGAGGATGGGTTTTTAACTTCTACTTCCTTCTAAAATTGGCTGAAGATATCTACAAATATTATGCTGATGACATTTTATATGAAACACTGTAATTCTCCAGCTTTTGTCGTCTTTGGATATTGTCGGTAGTAGTTCAGCACATATTGACATGTTCTTGTATTTTTATTTGGGGTTTGGCCCTTGTGTTAGAAATTCTATTATAGCATGACTGAATGGCACATCTAACAGGCGGAATACCTGCTTGTAAACTTGATGTAGAAATATCCTTGAAAATATGTGAAAGAGAACCTGCGTTCTGAGAAGATACCATCAGTTGCTGCCCACTGCCTTATATTCATTTCACCTGCCCAGAGAATGTGCCCTAGAAAATTCTGCAGTGGTTAAGTCTAGACAAAATATTTTTGGATGCTTTGAGCATATTCCTCCAGATTAAACACTGCTGCGCCAAGGGTTAATTGGACTCAAAAATCACTCTCCGTGAGGTTTGAAATCTGTGATATAAATTCCATCTGTTTCTTGAAGCGGTTTATGGGTTTGGCAATATGATGTGTTGGCCTGACAATTGTTTAAAGAATCCTTTTAGCCTGATACAGGTATAATTTTTTTTATAGTATCCAGATTTATTTTCTTCAACATCTAATTTTAAATTAGAAACCACTCCAACTCTGTGTCTGGGATATCAAATTTGTTCTGAAGGTGAATACTACATACCCGTCTCTTAACCAAAGAGGTGTAACCTTCATACTGTAGTGTAGGAGTAGAACATTGTTCCTTCAATTTTAATGCTATGAGAGTTGGAATGTTATAGTAACAGTCAGTTCTGAACTACTTCCTGACTACATTTGCTTTGCTTCAAGGGATGATTGTCTACTAACAGTCTTCAGTGGATTATAGGATCTGAGATGATCTTTAGACTTATGTGGATTGTGTGAGCTCATTTTCCATGAATAACTTTCATATAGCAAAAGCCAGGTTTATAAAACAGAAGAAGTAAGTACAGTCATTAAGGAGAAATATTGGAGAAGTCAGCCTGAGAGATGGTGAAAGTTGGAAGAGAAAAGAGGAAGTTTCGTCTCTTGGCCTTGGTCATCCAAGGGAAGGACCTACTTCCCTATGGCCCTTTATTATCCATGACCCTGACTTTGAATTTTACATAAAGAGATATCATGATTGTTTCTTCTTGCACAGGGAATTCCTTTAGGTCTGTCTGTTCAAACTGCTCATGTTCTATGAAACATTTGACCTTTTATGATTCCTCTTCTTCTCTTATATAAGTCTAATTGGTCACATGATGAAATTATACAAGAGTTGATAAAAAAAATGTGGTGTTGGTGAATGCTGCTGCCAAGTATCATCCAACAGAAAGGCAGGGGTCTTCAATACAGGAAGCAGCACATCGAAACTCATTAACGGTGTGTGACAAGTTTCAATTTGTTCAGTGCCATTAATCAGTTGTGAGCTATCACTGAAGGAAAGTATGTTTGAAAATGTGTCATAAATCATGGATTATGAACAATGCATTAACATAAATTTCTGCTGAATAGAAACATTACAATGTGTTCTCACCCACCTTATTCACTGGATCTGGCACCATGTGATTTCTGGCTCTTCCTCAAAGTCAAAATGACCATAAAACGCAAACATTTTGAACCAATTCAGGACATTGAGTCAGCCATGACAGCACAACTCAAGACCCTCAGAAAAGAGGACTTCCAGAACAGCTTCAGAAAGTGGCAAGACTGATGAGATAAGTGTGTTTGAAACTAGAGGGACTATTTTGAGGGGGATTAATGGCAATATGTCTTTTATTGTAATTTTTTTTTAATTTAAACATTGAATTTTTAATTACACCTTGTAAATTTTCATTCTGACCTGGTTTCCACTTAAATTCTGCTTCTAACTTAACAATTTTACCAAGCTCTACACACCACTACTGTTGGCAAAGGGCTCTGTTCCTTCAATCCACACCAACCACTCAGGAAACTTTATATTTGGAATGATATGAACCCTTGGGCTTTATTTGTATGAAGAAGGAGCTCAGACAACATTCACTAATTGCTGTTCAATTTCCAGAGAAGACAACTTCTGGTCTGTGAGGCTGCTACACCCACTTCTTTACCTGCTTAATGTACCAACAGGAAGTAAAAGCCTTAGGTCACCTTTTGCACCAAAGAAGGTGCCATGTTCCATTATTTAGAATTAAAGATAATAGGCTTCTGTCTCCTGAACAAGATGGTGATGATCTCAGGAGCTTCAACTAGTTATGTGGACAACATCAATAAACCTGGAACATCAATTACTGGGAAAAATATTTGACTCCAACACAAGTTTGTGCAACCTGTGTCCCATGGCTGCATGTGGCCCAGGACGGCTTTGAATGTAGCCCAACACAAATTCGTAAACTTTCTTAAAACATTATGAGATATTTTTGCAACTTCTAAGTTCATCAGCTATCATTCGTGTTAGTGTATTTGATGTGTAGCCCAAGACAATTCCTCTTCTTCCAATATGGCCCAGGGAAACCAAAAGGTTGGGCACCCCTGCTCTAGTTCCTTTCAGATACATGGGGATACCCTATTAAGGACTGGTGCCCACTGCACTCATATTTCTTTTGGATCTTTTTTACCTACCTCTTCTTTAGCTTATGATTTCACACTTGAACTATTTGTTCATCATCTGTTCCAATTACAGCGTGCCAGAACAATATGTTTGGACTCTTCAAAAAGAAAAAAATAGAGTGTCTGTAACTCTGAAGACTATTCGATCCATGACAGAGTTAGCATCTGGAACAGCTACCTGCTTTTGTGGATGCCTGATATCTTGGGCTAGTGTTTATTCCACCAGCTGCCCTTTTGAACATGCCCAGTCTTCTAACAGCCAGATAAGAAGCTCTATGTCCATCTGCTTTTCCACTCAGAACTCCCTCTGGCTCCATTCCTCATCATCTCCAAACCTCTTTCTTGTTAGCCATCACAGTCTCTGTGTTTTTGAGAAGTCACTAGGCTCCCCCACTTTACTAGTTCCCCTTTGAAATGACAGCTCGATTTCAGACTGCCATGCTGGCTCTCATCTAATATCGCTTTGAGGTGGTATTTTGGTAAATGCCTCCATCATGGCTTTGACTTCCTTGTAAATTTACACATCAATTTAATACTGTGTTCTCTTACTCATTAAGTAACAAATACTGTTCTGAAAATTTCTGCCTCTAGATCTAAGTGACTGTCTACTCCAGGGCACTGATTCTATGTGATCAGCTATATCAAGGTGTGAGCCAACATTAAGCTTCTGCGTGACAGGGATTTTCATGTGCCCATCACCCATTGTACTTTCTGGCAGACATAATGTCAACGGAGTGGCTTCTGAATGAATAAGCATACCGCAAGGACAGTTTGAGGACATTGATAGAACTTCAGACTGAGCTCTGTATTCTGTCAAAAACTTAATTATGAATTTATAAAAAGATGATACAATTGAAGTTTCAACTCAGGTGCAGTTGATATACATCAGATATCAAAGTGACTATGAAACAGACCTCCATATGCAGCACTACGATTCTATTAAAACTATACCTGGGATTTAACTGTTAGAGATCTGACTGAGGGCTGACTAAGAATAGTGAATGCCATTGAAGAAAATTTATTACTTACGTTGCTCAAGAGGAGGGGGCACACCATGGCATGCCGGGCTGCAGGTAAGCACAGGTTGTGGTCAGAAGGAGGAAGCAGGAACACGGGGAAAGCCTAGGTCAGAACCTTCATTGTGGGTTCTGCAGGAAAAGCAAGGCAGGGTATGGTAAATAGCTCAGGAGTGGCTAGGTTTTATATTGTCAGTGGGCTCTGGGATGTAGAAGTGGCCTTTAGTATCTGTTATCTGGTCCTGGGTAATTTAGGGCACGGGAAATATTGGCTTGATGTGTGAGAGTTTGATAATAAAATGGCTGGGGGTGTAGCATGTAGATTGGCTAACTTGCACACAGAAGATGTTCTTACAAGTTGTTAACCGTCTTTAGAAATTAGTTAGCCCTGGAATGGGTAGTCTCTCCTCATGTCTGTAAGGCACCTCAAGATATCAAAACATCATACCATGCAGGAAAAAAAAAAAATGATTAATACAACAATGGAAATGGTTTTTCACAAGTTCTATGACCCTTGGACCCCTCAGCCAAATCAAAGATCTAAAAACAGATCAGGAAGTGGCTTTTGATACTTGTTTGGAGAGGAAACTGTTACTATCAAATGATATCTTCCTTGTCCAGATACATATAAAAGGTGGACTGATTGGGTTCTGCTTCAGTCCATCAAGCACAGGTAGGCAAGCTGTTAAAGATCCCTCTGAGGGCTTGCAGTGAGTGTTTATTGAAGATTGGTACCTGACACATGTCTGAGAACATTAGGTGACCTTTCCAGGTCTTAGTGTCTTTCCCAGAATTATATGTTTGATGTCCATGAAGTGCTCCATAAACAAGAGCCACCATTACTTTTTTTCTCAGCATTCTATAAGAGTGCTTTCTGCAGCCTGTTTGTCACTACAAGGAAATGTGTAGACTTTGCTGTGGAGCAGATGTGGGCCAGAAAGGAGAGAGCAAGGGTGATATAATTGTAGGTGCTGTCCAGTGGGGCTAACCTGGAGGAGAGGTGTCTAGCAGTGAAAACATCCAGATGAGTCCTAAATACCTAAGGGCTACAGGAACAGTTGCAAGGAACCACCCCAAGCAGGGACGCATCCATCTGGTAAAGAGAACTGCGGAAGAGGGCCCCGGAGTGGCGGAAAGCATGAAAGAGCCCTCAGACACACCCACTGAAAGAAGGGCTTCGAATATCTGCCAGTCCCAGGGAGCCTGCAGGCAGCTCATGAGAGTATCCGTTCAAGTAACACCTTTATCCCGTAATACTCCTTTCTTCTATTTTACCCAGAAGCATCCAAAATGATTAGTAAGCCGGGTAGGGTGGAGCTTGAGTATAGAGAAACAAGGAGGACGCCATCCGTTTCACCTGAATTCTTCTACAAGTTTGAAGCATACTAGAAACCCAGTTCTGATCAATATCTTAGTAGGATTCTACTAGTTTCTGAGTTAAGACTGTGCTTTTTACCTAAAGAAACAGTAGCATTGATCATTACCAAAAAAGCAAGCAAAAAAGTCATGGGACCTACCCAACGTTTCATCAAGGGACAGAAAAAAGAACACAGAGGACAGAAAGAAATATTCTACCATAGAAGAAAGCTACAGTGCCTTAATAGAGGTGAGAAAAGCATACTTTTGGTACACATCTACCACAGGAAAGAGAGGAAATCTGTAGAAATTTCTGCTTTGTGTCTTCAGTGAAATATCAAGGAAACATGATCTCTTTGAAGGCAAAAGATTAATTGAAAAAACTATACATTGGGGTGCAAATTGAGAGAAAGAAGACATGAGTGAAGGAATCAACTGACTAATCATAGAATTAAAATACCGAAAGAGCACATAAGAAACAAATTCACATGCAGAAAATAGAATCAATGACGTAGAGGACTAACCTGAAGCATTCTTAAAGATGACTAGATAAAGAAGTTATGGTACATTTACATAATGGAATATTACTCAGTGATAAGATGAAATACTGCCATATGTGACAACATGGATGGACCTTGAGATCATCATGCTAAACAAAATAAATCAGACTGAAAAAGTCAAGAACCATATGGTTTCACTTATATGTGGAATATAAAATTGAATGTAACAAAGAAACAAAAGCTCATGGCCACAGTCTATAATTCAGTGGTTACCTTAGGACAGGGGTGTCAAACTGGCAGCCCACAGGCCGCATGTGGCCCCCGAGGTAATTTTTTTGTGACCCATGATGCTCTGAAATAAAATGAAAATAGAAAAAATTGTTATGAAGAAAATAGCACTTAGGGAAGATCGAGGCAATACCGTACACACAATTCCCTCGTTAACCCTTTAACTACTGAAGACGAGTATACACCTGGCCCAGTGCCTTTCCTGGGGGCCTGTGGGCGTGTATAAACATGCTGACTCAGTTCCGGGGATGTTTGTAAATGTGATGTGGCCCACGTGAATCTTCTTGCCTGTTGCACCAAATGGCCCGTGTTTTAATTGAGTTTGACACCTCTGCCTTAGGGTAAGGGGGCAGTTAGAGGAAGGAGGGAAGGCATCAAATATACGGTGATTGAAAGAGAACTGACTCTGGGTAGTGAGCACATAATGCAATGCATAGATGGTGTAACTTAGAATTGTACACCTGGAACCTATGTAATTTTTACTAATCAATGTCACTTCAATAAATTTAACGAAAACAAAGATGGAAATGCTGAGAAAGATAACAATGGTGGCTCTTGTTTATGGAACACTTCATGGACACCAAACATATGATATAGAGAATGAAACTAGGACCTGCACAGGTCACCTAATGTACCCACACAAACAACCAGTAGGTGATAGAGCAGAACTCAAATTCAAAGCAGTCAGATTCTAACACATGTTTGTTAAACATTACACTGCTAAACACTTGGAGGAGACATTTAGATCAGAGGGAGAATGAAGAGCCAAGTTATAGATGATAGGTATTTAAAGGGCAAATAAAGCAGAACAAATTTGAGTGTAAACAAAAATAAAAAATATAGTAAAACTTCTTGAACTAAAAAAATAAACAGATAAAAGATATTATCTAGTTAGAAAATTGGACAATTGATCCAAAAGAAGTAAGAACTGCAGAATGAAGTCGGCAATACAGACATAAAATAGTTAAGCCATTGGCAAAAATGATAGCATTTACTGCTATTAGGAATGTGGTGAGTCAGATATTTATATATATAAAAATATTAATAGAAAGTATTGATCATAAGAAAATAATGTTAAAGACAAGAAATCTTTTAAAGGAGACATTAATTTTATCATCGGGAAAAATATTTAAAATAGATAAAAACCTTTAAAAATGTAAATGGAACTAAAATAACATTTTAATGTTTAACATATATTATTAAAATATATTTAAAAAACTTGTTTCTTACTAACAGAGCCTAGTATCTGGGGCTTTTCATCAGTGGAAAAAATTGTGGTATCTCCACAAAAATTCTAAGAGGAAACTATGGGCATATTTGACATAATAAGCTAATAAACAGAGTAGGACTGTGTTGAGTTTGGCAATAATCTTTGAATTCCTTGATGTAACCCTAGAGAAGCAGGATAGGACAGTGGATGGTGGTTGGTTTGTAAGACAGAAGATGCGAGGTCTATTCTGGTCTGCCATTTATGATCTTACTTTGTGCAAATTAATTTCTTATTCTAAACTATAATATCCAGTCTTAAAGATCCTCAATAAGTATTCCTTGCCCAAGTCACTTGTCCAAGGCCACACAGATATTAAGTGTTGGAATAAGAGAAGTGTGGTGGAGCCAGACTGGTTAGAAGATAATCAGAAGGGCAGAAATTTCAATTACAGAGAGAAGTGTGAAGAAGAAGTGTGCTGTTCAGGCCACATTAGAAGCTGACTCTTCCCAGCCAGTACAGATTATATCTGTGTAATATCTCAGCATATTAATAGTATCTCATGATAATATAAAATATATATTAGATTTTTATTATGATTTATAGGTTTATAATTTAATTATATATTTTCTTATTTAGTCCTCGGGCAGATCTTTGGATCTTATAGAACCATTCTCCCTCTCGTTCTTGAATTATAAAAAAAAACAAAACTACCGGTAAGCAATTAGGAATTTAAGATACCTTCTCCCAAGTAAGTAGCAGACCAGGAAATTCATTTAGGTAACTCATAGCAATTTGTTGGGAGATATTGGAACCAATGGAAACCAGCTCCAATGTCATTTGAAAGTGATGGAGACTCAGTGGCTTGTCTCAGAGAAGTGACTGAAGGATGAGGAGGTAGAAGGTTATGTACATACAGGGGCTCAACGTCAGAATCTGGGGGTACAGATAATCGTGAAAGAAAAAGACAATTTCTAAAGATTTCAGAAATTATAAAGTGGGTCGTAAAAGTTCAGAAAGGATAATATAAACAAAACAAGAAGCCCTCAAAGAGAGATTGACTTGGCAGTGTTTGGAACCTCCATGATTGATAGCTGTAGAGGATTTCCCTTCTACTTTAAGGCAAGACCACACCTCAACCATCTCATACAGATAAAAATCTTTCCTAAGAAGACATCAAGAAGAGATTTTCCAATCTTATATACTTCAAACAAGTCTTTGTTGGGCCAAGATGACTCGGGATAATCTGAAGTTTGTCTGCCTGCTCTCCATGAGCTTCAGCCAAGTAGGATCTTGGAAACTGGCTCAGGCATGCTTGATGTTTGATAGCAGGGCCCTGTCAAACTAACAGGGCCTGGTTGGAAGCTCCTGAGCACAGTAGGCTGGGTCTCATCTCTAGTTCCTGGAGGCATATTTAACTCTTCTAAATGTTTGTAAAGGCAGCCTCAGTTATCCAAGATCCTCCATTTCCTCCCTTCATTAGCCTCTGGAAGGTCTACCTTAGATACTTGAAGCAAAAATGCCATTGTTTAATTTCACAATTGACCACAGAATTCCAGCAAGTATAAACATATTTTGAAAGTATGTATTATATATATATATATATATATATATATATATATATATATATATGCACATGTTGAAAAAATATCAATAGAGATAAAATAAGCTTTTAAAATTTGTTTTAATAATTCAAATATTTTTATATTACTCACACTCACAATTTACTAGAAAGACTTGTTTGCTAATTGGCCATGTGCTCAATGACCTGTGAAATTATCTCCCTTTTTTGTGTGTGTTAATTTGGAGGCTGAAGAGGATGAGATCCAATGACATTATGCTACCCATGAAATCCATGCTTAGTGGTATGGGCATATCCCCAGTCTCTTTTTCTAACTAATAGGTGATATGTCAACAAGTCTTTCTTTTTTTCTGGTAAATCACTTATATCCTTCACTCAACAATCTCTGGAAATACTCCTATTACCACTTGAAACAGCAATTAGGTTTTGGGTGAAGAAATACTCCTGTAAAGCACAAGTGGATTAGTTATATTTTTGTTCAACACTAAAGCAAAAGCCATAATCTTGTTTGACGCTTAGAATTTTAGAGCCAAACAACTGATGATCTGACGTATTTTTTTTTTGAGATTTCTCAAGTAATTGCCTGTTGCCTCATATATATATTTTTTTATTGCCAAATTTATTAGGGTGACATTGGTTAGTAAAAATAACATAGGTTCCAGGTATACAACTCTATAGCACTTTGTCTATGTGTTATAATATGTGTACATCATACATCCTACACTTGATCTTAGTCCAAAAATTAAGAGTTTTCTTACAAATTCTGTAATTACATGAAAGTTTTTATATTAAGTCCTTGTAATACTATATCAGTGCTCTGAAAAGTCTTCAGTAGAGGTTCTGTTATTTCTGACAGTAAACATTTTACCATTTAAGAGAAACCAAACAAATGGAAGTAAATGTGGGTATTGTTTGTTGTTTGCTTGTTTCCGGATAATTTTACTAGAACTAGAAGCAATAGAGAACATATAAACTTAGAATCCTCTAACTGTTTAGAGATAGTTTTTATGGTTTCTATGAGTTTTTCCAAACACTCTTTTTTCCTCAAACACAAAGTATGAATTGTTAACCCGTTAGGTCTCATCTATAAGAAAAAAGTCAGCTGTTGATTTTTTCCTTCGCATGAGAGGCTCTTTCATTCTCCATTTAGATTCTTCCAGAGAATTTATAAATATCTGCACTGTGGCTGGCTACAAGTATAAGTGTTCTGTGTGGGAGCTATAGTAAGGAGGTAGAGAGAAGATGTATACAAGTTGCTCTGATGTGGTAAGAATGGCTGGGCAGCAGCAGTATGTGAAGTTCCCATTCATAAGGCAAGGAAATAGCATTTACCTTCTCACTTTCCCAGAAAGAGGTTCATTATGGATCAGTTCAGGTCAAACTCTTATTAGGTCTACCCTGCTCTCCTTGTCTAAGACCACCTGTTGAGATGGCTCCATAAAAGTCCTTACATATTAATTTGTTTCAGTAATGGAAGTTGGTGCCTGATTGCCTAGATTAGAACATGACATTCCTTTTGCAATGATGTCTGCTCAGAGTAAGTTGGACATTATTTTTATTTAGGCCATTTTCCTCAGGTTTGCCCTCTGCCTTCTTGAAGTCCTGTGGTACCTTTGTCTTTGATTTCCTGGCAGTAAATAGTATAGTAAAAAGAATGTTAGATCAGAAACTAGGAAACTTGAGTTTTCCTTCAGGTATGCAATTACCAACTAGGTGAACTTCAGGGAGAATCATCTAACCGTCTTGTGTCTCAGTTCGCTCATCTGTAAAAGAGGCTGTTGCACTAAATGGCTTTTCCAGAAGGCAAATCCTGTGAGTAGCACAATAGCATATCAACCCTTATCTCCACATGTTATGCTCTGGAAATTTTTATATTCATACTTTTAAAAATGAGGTAATAAGAGTAAAACATGTTTGTTGTGGAAATTTTGGAATAATACAGAAAAAAAAAGATAATTTAAATACTAAAATCACTGCTATTCTAACCAGAGGTAACTACTGTAAACATACATTCTGTTGGTTAGCAGTGTTTTTCTTTTGCAAATGCATATGTGTGTTTGACTTCCAGTTTATAAATATATAATTAGTATGTGTAATTATGAATATATTTTGTAGGTAAATAAAAATATATTTATAAAACATGCAATCATATTGTATATATAATTTTATATGACCCATCCACTCTGCTAATAAGCCCATCAAGGCATTTTTCATTTCTGTTAGTATTTTTTATCTGTAGCATTTAATTTTGGCTCTTTCTTAGGATTCCCATCTCTCTGTTGATATTGCCCGTCTGTTCTTGCATGATGTCTACTTTATCAGGAGCATATTAATCATAGTTATTTTAAATTTCCAGCCTGATAATTCTGACATCTATGCCATGTCTGGTTCTGACATCTGCTCTGTCTCTTCAAATTGTATTTTTTGCCTTTTAGTATGCCTTGTAACATTTTTTATTTTTATATATATTTTTGACATCTGGGCATAATGTACCCTGTAAAAGGAACTACTTTAAATAGGCCTTTGGTAATGTGGTTGTAAGGGAAGCATTGTACAGTCTATGTTAGGTCTCAGTCTTTTAGTGAGTCTATGCCTCCGGACTGTGAACTTTGTGTGTGTAAGTTTTTTACTCTCCTGCTGAGATGGGACAGGATGGCTAGAGTAGACTGGAGTTGTGTATTTCCCTTCTCCAGGTCAGTTAGACTCATAAAATACTCCAGCAGGTCAGGATCTGGTTATCTAGTTTCCCTAAGGATAGGCCTTTTGTTTATAAGAACAGAGGGCTCTGGTGCATTTTAAAGTTGATCCTCCCTGGAACTCCCATCTCTACACACTACTTGCTAGAGGCCCAAGGTGATTTTTCTTTAATATTTACTGTAGGAATCTGTTGGAACTCCTGGAGGTAAAGCTCACAATATGACTGCTCCCCTCTGGGATCTTTAACTCTCAGAGTTGTCTGCACTGAGACAGCAATTTGTTACCTACAGTTCAGGTTTTCCGTCCCCTCGCTGGTTTCCATGGTGTTCTCTGCTCAAGTAAGCCACGACTACCTGTAGTTGTCAGTCTGATTCTCCAGTCTTGAGAGCAGTGGTTTTACTCTATGTTGTCTTCTGGATTCAAGAAGAGTTGCTAATTTTTCAGTTTGTTCAGCTTTTTACTTGTTAGTATGCAGTGGAAACTCCTAAGGTCCTCATGTGTAGAATAGGGTATTAGAAGTCCCTGCAACTATTTTTTAATGGCAGTCCATATTTTTTAATTGAGTCCATATACCACTAGAGACACCAGTCTCTATATATTTTGCCAACTTATCTCCAAAGTGCGGCACCTAAACCAATACCCAATATTGCAGATGTGGCCCAACCAGAACAAAGATAAAATGCCAGTACTGCTTATCTCATTTTGCACACAATTATCTTACTGAGATAGTCTAAGATGACATTCATTTATTTACCCATTCAATAATAACAATGAACTTATACATAGTCTTTATAACTTATAAGGAATTGTTCATATTCTTATTTAGCTTATTTAACTATAAATCTTTAAAATATTTTTGCTATAGTTGTCTTTCATTTTAGATTTGTACAATTTCTTGAACCAAATTACAGGCTTAACTAATTTTCTGTATTAAATTATATTTTATTTAATTTGTCTCATTATTTTAGGTTGAAATATTTTTGAGTCTTTAATTCTGTTGTTTTCGTTATTGACTGCCTTTCTAAACTGTTTTCTATCTTCAAGTTATATGTTATCTATAACCTCAGAGAAGCCACTGATTAAAAAAAAAAAAAATTAACCATAAAAATAACTTAGAGAAGAATCCTGTGGATTATCAAATACTTGTTACTTCTCAGAGCACAGCTGACCTCTCTCTCTACAGGGTTGTTTAACCAGTTCAAACAACTCTACGATTATCCATATTTTCTCAGTACTAGGACATTTGTATATATATTTCTTAAATTGAGATGTGTTATAATTTTAGTGTATAAATGTAATGACCAAATCAAAATATGCAAATATTTTAGTACTGCTGATTTGAGCTGAGCCCATATTGATTCCTGAGGATCATTGCTTCCTTTTTTTAATTTTTTTTTTTTTTAAAGAGACTTTACTTTTATTTATTTATTTATTTATTTATTTATTTATTTTTATTTTTGACAGGGAGAGAGAGAGATACAGAGACAGAGAGAGAACTGAACTGGGGGAGCTCCCAGTTCAGCACATGGTTCCGCACGGGCCGGGGCTGGGATTCAGTCCCTGGTCCCTGGTGCTGCAAAGTGAGCGCCTAACCCACTGAGCCATCCCAGCTTCCCCTGCTTCCTTTATAAGTCATGAATGTCATAAATCCTGGAAAATTTTTAGAACACATTATAATTCAACAAATAATTTTTATGATGCTGGCCACTGAGTATAGCTTTCAAGAGAAGATATTTCTAATGAGAGGGACTCAAGAGAGGGAATCATTAGAAACCTGTACTGCGTATAAATAGTGTGTGAATCCTACATAAAGATCCTGGTGGCTAGAGAAAGGCAGTTTTAGTTAAGCCACCATCTACTGTCTGATAGCTTAAACCTCAGACAATTTTAGTTTTCCCTTATGCTTCTTGATTCTTCAACAAGAATCTGTATACCAATTACTGTATACTATGTTGATTTAATAAGCAAACCATTGAGGCTGGATAGTGTACCAGACAGTCAAGAAGTGAGCATTTTATTCACTTGTTGAAAAGGGAAACTTAAATTCTTTTCTAATTAGACAGGGCTTTGAACATTGTAGGAGCTCAAACATGATTCAACCATAAATAGTTGTTAAAAAATTATATTGATATTCAGTCATAAGGTGTGAAATTTTGGCTGTTTCAACTGGGATTACTGTAGAAGTATTTGTCAGTTAAGGGAAATGCTGTATGGAGAACAGAACATTTCCTTATTTGTCTCAATAGCTACATTGTAAAAACAAGCTATATGTGGGAGTCAGGGTGTTGAGTGAGGTTAAGGGAGAAAAATGACTGGTTAAACACTTACTAGAATGTCTTATTTACCCCTAAATATAGGTGAATTGTTTTTGCTAAATGTTCTTTGCATAATATAAGAGTATTTTTTCCCACTTCCCTTGGAATGAACAAGACTACTTTTCAACCTGGGTTTGACAGAAGAGCATTTTACCATATCTGTCTTTCCCAGAAATAGTTCTTAATATGCCTTATAAATCATACATACAAATTGGATATGCCTATTTTTTATCAAGCTAAAATATAGCTTTTTGTACATTAAATGGAAATAACCAGATATTTATTTTGTTTCATATTGTTTATAGGATTCCATAAAGGAAATTTTTTTTTAAGATTTATTTTATTGTTTTTGACAGACAGAGGCAGAGACAGAGAGAGACAGAGAGAAGCGAGAGGGCCCAGAGCAGTCTCCACAGTTGTATGTCATCAGTTTTTTTATGTGGCTTTGTTCCACATTGGTGGGTGGGGGCCGCACAGGGTGGGAACTGGGCTGGAGCCAGGGGCCAAACTGGGGGTGGGGGTGGGGGTGGGGGTGGCAAGAACTGAACCGAGGGTCTTCCGCATGGGAAGCACACCCCAGTTCAGCATATGGATCCACCCAGGCTTGATCCTTGGTCCCCAGGGTTGCAAAGCCAGTGCTCAACCTGCTGAGCCATCCTGGCTTCTCTGGAAAAAACAAATCTTACGTAAAATCTATGTTTCTAAAACTGTTTGCTGCTTGTGGAAAATATCAAACAGAAACAAAAAAGCTTTTTTAAGGAAATGCTGAAGGAAAAAATGATGGGAGTCTTCTTTTTTTGCTATTGTACTTTTTAAAGAAAAAGCAAATATCAATAAGTAAGATTAATAGCAAACTTATTTAACTCCATTTTCATTGACCCAAGTTTCATTCATTTCTTCATACAATTCCTTCACCCTCCACAAAATCTTATTCTACATTTTCCATTTCAAGCTTTCTTATTTTCAAATATTAAGCTATTACCTTTTGCTTTGGTTAAGATATAAGGCAATGGAAGCCAGAGGAACATATATTGGAGTAGGCTTGGTTCCCCACAAAATGATATGTTGGAATGCTAACCCCCAGTATCTCAGAATGTGAACTTAGGTCTGTAGCATGGGCCCTATTCTAGTATGACTGATGTTCTCACAAAAAGGGATAATTTTGGGACAGAGGTAGACACACATTGAGGGAAGACCACATGAAGAGAGATGGGGAGAAGACAGCCATCTACAAGCCAAGGAGAGAGGCTTAGAAGAGATCTTTCCCTCACAGTTCTCAAATGGAAACCAACCCTGCTGACACCTTTGATTTCAGACTTTTAGGCTCGAAATTTCTGTTATTTAAGCCACCTAGTTTGTGATACTTTGTTGCAGCAGACCTAGCAAAATTGTACAGGTTACAAGGAATCTTTCACAAATATAAAAATGCTTATTACAGATAATATTTACTTAGTCACTTTTATGTGCCAGGTTATTAGAAAAACACAAGCAATCTAAATATATTAACTCATTTAATCTTTATAGCAATCCCTGTGAAGTAGGTACTATTATTATCCCATTTTTGTAGATGAGAAAATCCAGTCTCATAAAGATTAATAAAGTTGTCCAAAGTCACTCAGCCAGAAGGTGGAGGTGGAACTTCACTTCAGGTAGTTAAACTTCAGAGGCTGTACTCTTAACTCTACATTGGTTACTATACTTTGCTCAGAGAGAATCTGCCAAACTATAAAATTAGTTATTTTTCTGAAATTAGGAAACATTGCATTTTAATTGGTAAGATTTTTCAGGGTTAGTGCTTGTATTATTATTATTTTTCTGGTTGCCATAACAAATGATCACAAACTGGGTCACTTAAAACAACAGAATGTATTGTCTCACAGTTCTAGAGGCCAGAATCCTGAACTCGCGGGCCATAATCCCTCCAGAGGCCCTAGAAGAGACTCTGGTCTTTGTCTCTTCCAGCTTCTGGTGGCTCTTAGCATTCCTTAGAGTTTCTTGGCTGCATTAGTCCAATTTCTGTCTCCACGGTCACCTTGCCTGTTGCCTGTGTGCCTCTCCTCTGTGTGTCCCTTGTAAGGACACTTCTTGGTGGATTTAGGCCCAGATAATCTAGGATAATCTCCTCATTTCAGGATCCTTAACATAATTATATTTGCAAAGACTCTTTTTTTTTTTTTCAAATGAGGTTATATTTAGAGGTTGTAGGGATTTAATTTGATATGAACACATCTTTTTTTTTGGAGGGGGTGGACACCATTCAACTCACTACACTGCTGTCTTGTACTTTTCAGTCAATGTGCTTTTCTGTGATCACAGTGAACCAAAACAACTTAAGTAAACTAATAAGAAATCTAATGACAAGAAGAAAGGTGAGAATGGGAGAGAAGGATGAAAAGAGAGAAGAGCAAAAAGTCACCTCTGGGGAGTGTGAGAGTTACAAACCACTATATATTTAAAAAACATTACTATCAAAGTTTAAATATTGTTAATTAAGAGTTTAAAGCAAGTGAAAAAATTATGCATTTTGGGGGGGCTGGGGGAATATGGTTAAGTATTTGAATAGAAATATGAAAGGAAAGGATTTTTAAAGCAACTGAAATGAACTATTTTAGAATGATAAGCCTTTCAAAAGCATTGTCATAAAGAAACAAAAATTTAAGTCATCACAATCTTAAATAGCTCTGTCTCCTTGTCTCTGTTTCTAAGGCAAACAGGTAATGATTTGTACTCTTACTACAAAGCTAAGAAATTTTCACAGAGTCTAAGAAGCCATTTGTCATTGGCAAGCCTTGTAAATGCAAGACATTAGTGAGTCTTTTACATATGAATGTTCAAAATAACTTTCCAAAACCAAGTTTAAAATCCAGAATTGTAAGAAACTAAAACCTTTTTCTTAATGAGAAAGTTAGAATTTTCTTAAAAGCTTTTCATACCCTAATAATAATAAAACAATAAGCATCAACAGAAAATTCACAAAAGAAACTATAAACACTAAATATAAGTTCAAACACAGTGATGATCAAAGAAATGCAAGTTGCATATTTTTATTCAACAGAGTGGCAGTGATTAAAAAGAATAATGATATCCAGTATTGTAAAATATGTTAATGAAAGGCCATTTTTGTAATTACTGGTGGGATGTAAACTAAGACAAATTTTCCCAAGGGCAAGTCTTCAAAATGCAGATACTTTGACGCAACAAGTTTAGTTCTAAGCAATGTACTCTAAGGAAATAAGACTACATATACTCAAAGCTGTATGCATGGGGGCATTACAAATTAGACAACATGTTTTAAACATCAAGATAGTCACTGAATCTATAAAGATGCTGGGCATGATGTGAAAGAGCTATATTTATTGAAATGAAAATGAATTGTGATAATGACATCTTGGCACATAAAAATAGGTTATAGAAGGACATGATTCCATTTTTGTAAAAAGCTTATTTTCAATAACATTTTATTTATGTAAGCATACATTTTTTTCACATATTTGTTACACAGAGGGAAATATCTAGTAGCAAAAAGGTTAAGAATTTTATCTAAGATAGTAACATTATGTGAAACTTAAAATTTTTTTATTGTTTTCTAAATTCTTAATGATTTTGAACCACATTTAGAATTAAACAAAAAGTATTTAAACATACTCTTTAATGGGTTCTCCATGATAAAAAGAAACTAAAATGTTAGACAGTGTTTCACAAGGACATTTTTGAGATTTGCCTCATTAAATTTTTCATTGTGGACATATGCAGTTAATAGGAAACACACATGGAGATTTTTTTTTAGGATAAAAAATTTTAATTTGTTGTCATAGAAAAAAAAAATTTCAGAACTAAAAACAAATCCAATAATGTTTCTGCTTGCTTCTGAAGGACAATAATTTAAAATTTACAGTACATATGTAATTGGCAAGTTAAGAATGTTCAGGGCTCAAGGAAATAAGATTAAATGAAGGGGAATTATTAGGCAGGAACTAAAATAAGTTAGAGATTTTCTTCCATTCTTGTTTTACATTCTAGAATAAAATATTGCAAGTACATTTCTTCACATTCATTTCAATTTGGTAAGTATTTATTGAACTCACGGAAACCACCATGTTCAAGAATGAAGAAATTAATAAGCCACAGTCAGCATCCTCCGGGAGATCAAGTCTGGAACTTCTATTCAAGTAATTTCCTGAGTCATACAAGAGAGAAACTTTACAAGTAGCACTCAGAAACACTACCTAGTCAACGTGTCTCTATGAAATTTTTATTTTTATTATTAGTATTATTTCATTCATGCTATACTAAATGCCATTAGAGACTAAAGTTTGAGGTTGAAAACCAACACTTTCTCAAAGTAAACATTATAAATGTGCTGTACCTTTTCCTTCTTTCATAGCAAATTGCTCTGTCTTAGTACTTTTGTGCTACTATAACAAAATAACAGACTGGGTGTCTTATAAACAAGAGAAATTTATTTCTCACAGTTCTAAAAGCTGGGAAGTACAAGATCATGGTCTTGATCTGGGGAGGGCCCTCTTCCTGGTTTATAGTTGGCATGTTCTCACTATGTTCTCACTGTATTCTCACATGATGGAAAGGGCTAGAGATCTCTCTGGAGTCTCTTTTATAAGCCACTAATCCCACCCCTAAGGGCCCCATGCTCATGACATAAGCAACTTCCAAAGGACACCCCCCCCACACCACCAATGCCATCATCTTTGACAGTTAAGATTTCAGCATATGAATTTGGGTTTGACACACACATTCAGAACATAGTATGATCCAAGCAAAGCTACAAATATCACAAGTTAAGACAAAGGAACGGACTCTGTCTCAGTATTGAATATTATGGCCTTCATTTAATTTGAATTTGATCTCTAAGTTGAAGGTGGTGATCAGTATCTGCAACATGTCTCTATCATTCATGTTTTGGGTATATTTATTTAAATATAGTTAAATATCTGTTAAACAATACACATGTTAAAAAGTAAAAAAGAACCCAAAAGACTTAAAATGAGGGGAACATACTGTCCTATTTTCATTCCTTCCCACCCCTCATGCAGTTTCTGTAGAAGCAACTATTTTAAACTATTGTCTGCATTTCCCTCCATGTTGCTAAATACTATACTCACACATATTGTGTTGTCTGCTCCCTGTTAGGATATTGGAAGATTTACTCTCTTACACCACCTTCCAACTTTACACTGATCCTTCCAAAATAATCTTATATCTTAATTTTAGGCTAACCAATGAACAATATTTACATTAATTTGAAAATAAATGATTTCCATATTGTCAAGTATTGACCTTAAAGAGCATTTTTTTTCTGGAAATATTTTGTCCCCTGAAATTACTAATTGTTTTGCTTTTTATTAGAGGACTTTATTATATTAATAAAAATGATTCTATTTCTCAACACAGCCTCATTAGAGCCATTTTGCTATAAAAAAAAAGTGAAGTCCGATATTTTTGTGTAGCACTCTGGACCAGTGACTGTCTAGGCCATGGCATATATAGTGTTGGGACTTTCTTTGTGTAGGACCCAAAATATTATAGGGTCTATGTGTCCTAAATCAAAAGCCTTTTCCTTCTTGGTGTACTGTTGGTATAAGAATCACCACATCTTTAAGTACTTTATAGAAAAGGTACACAGAAGGTAAATATATGCTATGATGCATGTCTGAAAAGGTATTGATATTTGTTCAATCTACTTATGACTGATGGTTCAGGCAAAGAGCTCTAAAATATAAGATAAAAGTAATAGACAAACTTGGAATATCAAACATTTGACTAATGGGTGTTCTAGGAAAGAGATAAAGAGAAGAACTTGGAGCAGAATATTGTTGTTTTTTTTAAAAAAAAAGTTAATTGTAAAGCTCCAGATTAAAAGAGGAAGCTGCAATTTTGAAGAAACTGGGCATTTTGAGAAATTTTTCCATTGCCACCTAGCATCCAATGTTGTGGATGAGAAGTCTGAAGTTATTCAGGTTGTCATTTATTCTCTGGAAGCTTTTAGGATCTTCTTTTTTCCTCTAGGATTCTAAAATTTTATGATGTGTTTTTCTGTCAGTATTTAAAAAATCATTTTGTTGGATACTTAGCCCCTTTCAATGTGGGGCTTAATGATATTTTAACTGCAGCAAATTTTTGTTTTGTTTTGACTTGGTTTGCTTTAGTTTGTTTGTTTGTTTTCCTTTTTCTTTTCTGAAAGTCCTATTAGTCAAATGTTAGCTCTCCTAGATTTTTTTGTCTCTTGATTTAAAGAAAAAAAATCTTTCTCAGTTCTTTGTTATTTTTCTCTTTTCCTGAGAAATGTCCTTAACTTTCTAACCTTTCTGCTGATTTTGTTATTTAGGTACTCAAATATTTAATTACCAAGAAATCTTTAATCTTTTTTAATTGCTTTTTTGGAATAGTAGCATAATTAATGAAAATCAATCTGTTTGGTATACAAATTAGAAGATATTATTGCTGTTATTATTCTCCAGTCTTCTCAGTTCTCTCTTCTGGAATTTCCTGTTTATCTCGTTTGTCTTTCACATTCTCTGTGTGTGAGGTTTTGTTGTTGTTGTTTTATGTGATGATTTTCGATTGCCCATTAAAAAGCTGGCTGTTGGATATCATTTTCAGTTGGCAGCTTGCCTACTAGTGATCGGACAGAGAGCCAGAGGACTGAAACTGTCACAACACCAAAAATCTTTTCTCTGGCGTTCTTTATTTTCTCCAAAAAGACTTTACTTTCCTGTCTAAATTATATTCATGACTATTGTATTTCTGCCTATTCCATCTGAAGCAGGGTTTAGTAGTGTGGACCTAAATTAGGATGACTATATGGAGTCTTCCAAATAATCCCAAGATTTCAGCACATTGTCTCAGTACTACTCCTAATGTTAGCTTTCTGTTTTCAGGAAATGCTGCTGCTTTTATTCTGAATCCTCTCTATAAGCACTCTAAGCTAAGGTCAAGATGCTGCATCAGCTACCATTCTTCCACCTGCTTCCCATTGTCCAAACTTTTGTTAAATCTATCATCAGTTGATTGCCTCTTTCCTATCTTTAGGTTATTTGTGGTTTAACCTCATATCTCTTAATTCATCATTCACTTGCTTTATGGTTGTGTGCAAGACAACAATGTGAGGCACTGACTTTACCCTGAAAAAATTTATTTTTATGTATAAATAAAAAAAATTCAATTATAGTTATCATACAATATTATATTAGTTTCAGATGTACAATATAGTGATTTAACACTTACATAGCTTATGAGGAGATCAACAATATAAATCTAGTACCCGCCTGGCACCATACATAGTCATTATATTATTGATTATATTCCTTATGCTGTACTTTATATCCCTATGGCTATTTTGTAACTGGCAATTTGTACAACTTAATCTCTTCCTCTTTTCTTCACCCAGCCCTCCTACCACTACCCCATCTGGCAACCATTAAAATTTTCTGTGTATCTATGAGTTTGTAAGAAACTTATAATTTAATGGCAAATAAAAACAAATACAAATAACAATGAACAGTGAGTGGTATTATATAGCACTGAATCATGTGCACCATTCTAATAATGCTGTGAATGGCAGAGATATTTTGAACTTGTAGAGGAAAGAATTTACTGAAAGTACTTATCATTGGTATTTCTGGGTCTTTACTCAGGACCATGACAGTGTTATAGATTCTTAAGGAGGCTGTTGAAGAGTAATAATAACATGTAATCAGGGTCTTAAAGTTAAACTTCATGTGATAGTAAGTGATGATAATAAAAAATATAGGAATTTGTACATTGCATGGCAGTTGATTGCTTCTAATTTTGTTGTATAGATAAAGAAACCAAGGTGCTGATAATTTAATTTGGCCTTGAATAACAAAGGAAGGAAACCAGGAAGCCAGCATGGAGCTATAGAACGCAGGCTCATGAAGGATGGTCTGAGGTCTTTTTTACTGCACATAATCTGAACCTAATTTCTGATGTTAATTTACAGTCTTGTTTCTTTCATGTAAAAAAATTCTGCACATACCTAGAGTTATTAGTAGTTGAACATTATAATGTATAATTGTGAAGCTGAATGCATGCTTTATACAAAATTATTTTGAATAATGTCTCTTGCGGTCTTCATTAACTGATTCATTCATTTTCTCCTCAGTAATTCATTCAGTATTTTGTTCATTCTTTCCATGTGGGTGTTGAATGCTGGGAATACAAATACGAATGAGTCACTTCTTTCAGAAAGCTCATTTTGTGAGTATAAACAGACAAATTTATGTTGCTTTGTTTTGTGTGATTCAAACAATAAATTTAATTTCTTTGATTATTAGGGTTATTTGTAGTCCATGCTTATGTTTCTGTGTTGTATTGTTGCTGGCCACCCACAGTCAGAAAAAGAGAGTTCACATTTTCCTCTTTCTGATAACTTTTAGCAATAAGAACATTATGGCCAGGTATTGGATTTAGCAAACATATCCTAAAAGTATTTTTTCCAAAACATTTAAAATTATATTTTGTATTTAGTAGAGCCCAAAATACAGCATAGTCAGGACATTTTCCCTTTTAATTTCAAATCTCTGACTCATTTACATATAACTCAGCACAACATTATTTTTTCAGAGTAGTTCACATGTCTCAGAATTCTTATGAGTTTTTGGTATTTACTCTTTTTTAGTCCTAACCACCAAATCCTTGCCACTCTCCCACCATCCAAACCAGGAAATCCTATTATATCTACAGCCATAAATATTCAAGTTCTGCTTAAAACCAAAAATTCAGAAAATTTGAGGTCAAAGGTATATGTTCATGGCCTTGTTCCATATGTGTCTCTCCTGTTGAATGAAGTATGTTTTAGAAAAACAAAAGGTGGTGAAGAAAGAGAAGGACAATTACTACCAGCGCTTTGGCACATGTGTGTTCTTCTGGAACTTTCCACATGCAGAAGACAGAGCAGGACATTCTTTTTCCTTAAAGAATATACTGGCATTGGGTATTTTTGTTGGAACTTAGGCTTTTGTAAAAACTGTGCTGAATCAGAAGAAAGCAGTGATGGAAAGTTTCAGCATCTTTTTGCCTTCCCCTCCTTTTCATCCCTAAGAAAGAAAAATCCCACAGACTATGTAGCACATTCCAAGAACGTTGATCATTATTGTGTTTTAGCAGCCCTTGAAATTTATAACAAAATACCCAAATTAACTTGGTGGAGCCTGCAGTTTCATATCTTTTTGCCTTCCAATGGCTCCTATTATTACTATGGCCATTACCATTATTATTATTGCAGGCATCTCACTGTGTTTTCAAACAAAAGCCTGGCTCCCATTTCTGAAAATGTCATAAGAATTAAGCCCCCTGTAAAATTTTAAGGAAACATTTTAAAACTAAAACTGCACGATTTCAATCTGAACTTCATTAATGGCCTCCTTGAAGCCAAACACAGTCTTGCGAGACCTATTAGTGTGATCTGGAGACGCTGAAGACCCACATAGTTTCTTAGAGTCCAAAAATGCCTTGCTTGAGCTGGCATCATTCCCTGAACTGTGCTGTTTGAGGCCTTTGCAGGGTCCAGGTACAATTCCCATCTCGTTTCTTTTTCTTGATTCTTTCAGCTGAGACGAAATACAAGATAGTGCTATCCCGCTTGGAGAACTAGCAGCCGGAGGGAGGGCCTCCTTTATTGGCAGAACTGAGAGAGCTTTTCTACTTGTGATGTTCATTTAGCAGAGCATCCTGAGGTTTCTCTGTGGCATATGCATTTCCTTAATTAAAAATGCACAGCCCCTTATTCTCTGGCCAAATATATATCAAGGGATTCGTAAGAAATAGAAGTCTTCATAGGGACTGGAGTGTATCTGGATCTTCCTGAAAATGAAATTTTATGAAGAAACTTCTGATATCTAGACTTGAGGATCAGGCCTAGTTAGGAGTAGACTCACTTTTGAAAAGCCTGTTTCTAAATCTAATAATGACATTCATTTACTTGTTCAACTCCTGTTTATAGATAACTTACTACGTATCAGGCACCAACTTAGGTGCTGGGAAAACAATAGTGAATAAGACAGACAAAATAAACCCCTTAGGGATCTCACAACAGTGATGGAGGAAGATAAAATTTTTGTAATGCGTTGGATAACTCCTCTAAAGAAAATTAAAGCAAGATAAGATAGAAAATAATGCTCTGTGTAGATGTGTGGTAAGTGTGGCACCTATTTTAGATATGGCATTCAGGGAAGAATTTCTTAAGGAGTTGGCATTTAAGAGATATCTAGGCACAATGAAAGAACAAATGGTAGACTATCTGCGAGAAACCCACTCTAGGGAGAGAGAACATAAGGGCCTGTGGCCTGTGGTAGGGGTGAGCCTTGTATGCTTGGGGAGCAACAAAAATGTGAGTCTGAATAGAGGGGATTGAACTAGGAGACTGTATTAAAAAATGAGGTTAAAGTATGTGGTATATCACTTGACTGACTTTCATTCTTCATCCCGTAGACTCTCATCAAGGCTAAAATGTATCTCTTGCTCCTTGACCTTGGCATTATCCACTTGACTTTCTTTGGCCAGTGGCAGGTGGGCAGAGATGACAGGGCGCCAGTTCCTGCCAGAGAATTCAAGAAGCTAGACATGTTTCCTCTTTCATCACAGCTATTCTGCTGGTTGCAGAAGAAGGATGAGAGAGGCATGTGAACTGCTGTACCTGAAGCCATTTTGCCCCAGAAATAGTTGGCTGGGGTGGATGTACTCAGCCAATTCACAGACCTGTAAAACTGACGAAATCCTCAAGTTGTGGTTTCTTTTAATGCTGCAAAATGGTGGCGATGGCTAATTAATACAGGGACCTGATCATTTAGGATCTCAAGGTCCTTGTTAAAAAGCAGAATATTCTTCTAACTATTACAAAAAACCATTGCATGGTTTTGAGTTAGAAAATTGAACAAATTGAATTATTTAAAAAATATCAGGGGAAGCCGGGATGGCTCAGTGGGTTAAGTGCTCACTTTGCAGCACCGGGGACCAAGGATCGAATCCCGGCCCCGGCTCTTGCAGACCCATATGCTGAACTGGGGAGTGCCCCCAGTTCAGTTCTCTCTCTGTATCTCTCTCTCTCTCTCTCTCTCTCTCTCTCTCTCTGTCAAAAACAATAATAAATGAATAAATAAATAAATAAATAAAAAGTATCAGTACATTTTAAATGATCTTCACTCTCTGAAGAATAGAGTATGGAAAAAAAATGATATCAGGCAGTTCAGGAGCAAGGACTCAAGAGAAATATTGGTGGTTAAGACACTCCTTTTTTATTAAAAAAGAAATAGTTCTGATTTCTGCCTTAGAAACTTGGTAATTATATTATGGTCAATGAAATCAAAGGCATTAATTTGTTTTGTGTTAAAGATCTGTGCTTTGCTCTACAACTAGAATGAGTCCTGGTAGAGCATAATCAGTCAAATCTAGAATTTTTTATTTTTATTTTTTTTCTGTGACAGGCAGGGAGCACATAGCTTGAAATTAGGAAGAATCTCTTCTGATGACAGTTTTTAAGAATTAAAGGGGAAAGTCTGGTCATGGAAAGGAGAAACCAAATATTTTTTTTCTATATTTAAAATCTTTGAGAACTCTACAGATATAATGTGATGAAGAAAAGAGAGAGAAAGAGTAAGGAGGAGGGAGAGAGAGAGAAAAGGGGAGAGACAGAGACAGAGATAGAGATGGAGATAGAGATGGAGACAGACCAGCTTCTCAGATAGTAAGTCAGTCAAGAAAACTAATGTCTTACTGTTGTTTATCTAAGTAATCCCGAGCAAGTGGAGGCCTTATAAGTAGATCCTCTCAGATTTCCATTTACCCACTAGAAAAATGGGATAACTGTTTAACTAGCTTATAAATTTATCCTGAGTGTATTGTATATTTGCTAAAGCATTTTGAAAAAAGTATTAGGAACTATACCTATGGAAAGTATAATTATAAAACTTGAAAACTAGTCAAGGTCTTTGCTAGTAAAAGATAATTACTGCTATACATGTAGGAATTCCTACTAATTTAGTTTAAGTTTCGTAATGACTAACATATCTAGGGAATTTTCATTTTTAACTGAGTATAGGTTAGAATAAGTCTGAGCAAGTGTGACCCACAATGTCTGCTCTTATATTTAAATTTTGAGCTAATATGGCCTGACATACTAGCAGGAAATATACCAGACTCTTTAAAAGTGTTTTGCCATTGTGGAGTTATGGAAGAATTTGAACTGTACTAGATTTTATTTTATTTTTCTGTATTAGAAGAAGAAATAAGCCAGAAAGTACAATTAAATGCTTTTTTTTTCTCTCTCAATTGCAGAGGCTTTCCTAAATGTAGGAGTAACATTACCCACAGCACACATGAGGTGTCTGCTTTAATGTTTATCCTAAAAGAGAAGACAAGAAATAATGTGTGCTCTCGTGCATGCTTTTCCAACGTCTCCTGCCCACTTTTCTATCATCCCTATGTCATCTGAGGGAAAATTCTCCTCCACTTACAAAGACAACTATAAAATCTTCATGTGAACTGACATTTTAAAACCAGACTGCCCACTTATATTTTATCATTTGGTCTAAAATATTCTAGACCTTGTGTTCCAAATTAAACCAAACGAAAGCCATAAGTGGAAAAGTTGGGTGAGGCAGTGAGGATACGTCCAGGGGAATGGGACTTGGCCAGCTGGCTTTCCAGCTCAGATAATAGGGGATTTGAGACTTTCCAGCAGAGGTGACCAAAATGCAGAAGTTTCCTTCCTTTCCTGCACCACTTCACATCTAGAACGCCAAAGGAGGTTCTAGAGGAGGCCTGCTCTGCGGGCTGGGATTCAGCCCTCTCAGTCGGCACTGCATGTAGGATTGTTATTGGTCCATCTCACCGGGGACCCAGTTGCCTTATGCAAGCTAAGAGTGGGCTCTGTGTTGGTTCTAATTGTGAAATAGCAACAAATTCTTCCTCGTATGAGCTTTCTGGCTTTCATATCAGATGTTGTGAGAAATTATAGATGTGTAAATCAAACTATTTCCTTGTTGCCGTGACTGCCTCTCCTCTCTAGGACCTGGGAGGGCAACTGGGGTACTGCTCCATGGCTGTTGCTTTATGACATTAATAGTTTAACATCCCCATTTCAACTAAGTTGTTTATTTCTTGATTTCATGTTTGTTTTGACTTCTTTGCACTAATTTTGTTTAGAGCACTTTATAAACTGTGGTATTTGAACTTCAAGGAGAATGTATGTACAATTTAGTGTGTAAAGGAATATGCACTGTGGTGCAGTGATCCCAAACCTCTTTGGCACCAGGGACCAGTTTTATGGAAGACAATTTTTCCACAGACCAAAGGTGAGGGTTGGGCGGAGGATGGTTTAGGGATGATTCAAGCACATTGCATTTGTTGTGCACTTTATTTCTGTTATTATTACATTGTAATATATAATGAAATAATTTTACAACTTGTCATAATGCAGAATCAGTGGGAGCCCTCAGTTTGTTTTCCTGCAAACAGGTGCCCCCATCTGGAGGTGATGGGAGACACTGACACCTGAAGCCTGTTGCTTATGTCCAGTCTACTGTGTAATCTCATTTTTTTTTTCTGTCACTGTACAAAATCTTGGTTCACAAAGACAGGATGTAGGAAATGGAAGCAGGCTGTTCAGTGCTTTGCTGGTAATCTCAGCATATTCCTCCTTGACTTTAATAAGACCATATGGAGATTTGAAGTTGTCTCAAACATACTTTTATGTCCACAGTCATTTGTGATCCCAAGCAGTTAGTTGAACCACTTCTCTCATGGACAAAGTCATTTCACCTGGCTTATTCACAAATGGGTCACGGATCCATTCCTTCCCAGTTCAGGGGTCATTTGTGGTTGAGAAGTGATGTTCAGACTCTTCTGAAAGCTGAGAAAGAGGATCATGCACCAGCTTGAGAAAGAAGACCCAGGGTCAGCCTCTATCAAAATGTCTGCTAATGTTTGAAACATGTCAAAAATCTCAGTGTTCACTTGTTGCCCCTATAATTCCAGTTTGGCTTTTAATTCAGCCACTTTATCTGCTGACTTGAACACAGCTATCATTCTCCCTTGAAGTGACAGATTGAGTTCATTGAGCAGGTTGAATATGTCACACAAGTAAGCAAGTTTTGCGACCCACTTTGTGTCATTGAAATGTGCTGCCAGTGGTAACTGTTGCTCTCAAAGAAATCTCTGGAGTGGCTCTCATAATCCAAAAACGTGGGCCAGTGATCTACCTTTAGAAAGCCACCTCACTTCCATATATAACAGAATATGTGTGTGCTCTGTGTCTTCCTGACAGCGCTGGGCAAACAGACATGTGTTTAAGGCATGCACTTTAATGTGGTTGATAATTTTAATCACATCCTGAAAATTTTTGAGTTCAGGTGATATTTTTCAGCTAGCCAACATTTATCTGTAGTGACACAGTGTGTAGACTCACATTCAGAATTGACCTCTTAGACTCAAGAAGTAAAACCAGAAAGCTGTATAGTTATTGCAGCCACTCTGTCCATGCATATATTGTCACAAAATGACCAATTCAGTTTTCCTGATGTATAATCATTCAAAGACTTGAATAGTTCTGCAGCTGTGGTGTTGGTTGGCAACAGAAGTGCACATCACATATTCTCATGCACATCCTCCTGAAAAATATATCGCATAAAAACAAGCATTGTTGCCTTGTTGTCCAACATCCGTGGACTTGTCAACCTGGATTGTGTACCATGGTGACTCATTAATCCTCTCTAACAATTGTGCCTCAATATCCTCTGCTATTTCATTGATTCATCTAGTTATGGTGCTAGCTGAAAGAGAAGCATGTATCACCTTTTGAGCTGCAGCTTCTTTTAAAAGTTCACGACAAATGTCCTTAGCAGCAGGCAGGATCAGCTCTTCACCAATAGGAAAGGGCTTCTTAGCTCTAGCAACATGGTTAGCCACTAGGAATGATGCTTTCAGTGTAGACACATTTGATGAAATGGTGGCTTTCAATAATTGCTTCTGTTTTTCAGGTTCATGATTTTTCTCTTGAAAAACTCCAAAGGCTTGTCTTTTAATGCAGAGTGCTTAGTCCCCATGTGGTAAAGTAGTGCTGAAGGTTTCATGGCTATGGTGGATAGTGGTCGCTACATATTACCAAAGCCAGCTTGGAGAATGTCAATCACCAGTTGTAATGAACCCATAATTTAAGTAGGACTCTTGGTATTTTCTTTTAAATGCAGCTTTCTTTTTGTTGGCAGTCTTACAGTCTTCTGCTGTCTCGTCATTGGGTTTTTTACCTTTTCAAAGAAGCTCTCTGGTGACATTTGTTTTTCACTCACTTTCACTAGGCTTAGCTTGTGGGCTTACCAAAACTGTGACTGGGAGAAGTGCACAGTGCAGTAAAGATGTGTGTACTGAAGTGGTAAATAAAATAATGGGTGAGCCATACACACACTGAAATAAGTGTCAGATTCTGACTTACAGCCTGCCACCAGATGCAGCTTATTTGTCACTTGCCACTCACTGATAGGCTTTTGATAAGAGTCTGCAAGCAATTGATCTATGATGGTCTCTGTGCAGTCAAACCTGTCTGCTAATGTTAATCTATATCTGCAGCTGCTCCTCATGCTAGCATTACCAGCTCAGCGCCACAAAGAATGAAAACTAGATCCCTCATATGCAAGATTCACAGTTGGGTTTGTGCTCCTATGATGATCTAACGCCAATGCTGATCTTACAGACAGGGGAGCTCAAGTGGTAATGGGAATAATGGGGGAGTGGCTATAAATACAGATGAAGTTTCACTTGCTTGCTGTTCACCTCCTGCTGTGTGGCCTGGTTCTAAACAGGCCACAAACTGGTACTAGTTATGGCCCAGGGGTTGGGGACCCCTGTTGTGGTGGTTTGACGATCAGAAACTTTCATGATATTTTTCAAAGGTCAGTGATATAAAAGTGCATCAAGTACTATTAACCTTATTAATAAATGTGTCTTATTTACATTCAGCTCCAGGATGCTAGCCTTTGTCTAGTAGGGAGCCAGCTGAGCCACAGTCCCATGGGACATAATAAAAGCTGGTGCAGCTAATTAGTTTGCTCAAGGAATTTCTGCAGATTCCATCACCCAACTACAGTTTGAACCAGAACTTTATTCCTTCCTTTCACGTGCTAGAATCCTTTGGCTTAGAACATGGATACTCTTTTGAAGCATACTACTTCATTATTGATAGGTCATTTGAACAATCTATCATTCTGATTTGTACCTTGTTTGCACCAGAATCAAAATACAGGAATTGGGAAGAGCTAGCAAGGGGTTGAGAAACTGTAAGCTTTCCTTTGTTCCCAGTTAGGCTTCCTTGATGTCATTTCCTAGTTCTGAATTCTGAACCACAGATTTCAAAGTTCCAGAACCTCTGACTGCCTGAGAAAGAAAACTGGCCACGCAATATACATTTTCATGGATCTAAGAGTAAAAAGACTTTTAAAATCTTTCTTCTAATTCAGACTGCACTCCAACAACCCAAGCCATTTGGAGCATGTTTCTTTCAGTGCCAAACAGACCAAATAGGTTGTCATTCCCTTCTTTTACTTGGATTGACTTGAACTGACCAGAGGACATCAGCGTCTGGTTTGGAGTTTCCTGTTCTCTGGTTTCCTGATGAGGACCCTTCCTTTTTAGGGCTACTTGGACTATGGGAAGGTTCTGCCTTGGCTTCTTCTTTGTTTTATTCTCCTCTTGAAATGTTTCATCAGACAGGATCTGACAATAGCTCTTCTGGCCTTCTGGAACACGTCTATTTAACAGGTTATATCTTCTTTTCTTTTCTCTTCCTTCCTTCCTTCCTTCCTTCCTTTTCTTCCTTCCTTTCTTAATTGTTTGAGAGAAGGTGAGAGAGAGAGAGAGAGAAAGGGAAGGGCCCAGAGCAATGTCCATAGTTCTACGTCATTAGTTGTGACATGTTTTATTCCACATAGATGGATGTGGGGCTGTGTAGGGCAGGAACCAAACTGGGGGCCTCCTGCATGGGAGGCGAGAACCTTCACCACAGGGCTTGGTGGTTACCAGTTGTACCATATGGGTTTGCATAGCCTGAGGCCAGATTCGATTCCCAGACCTTGCGGTTGCAAGGCAAACACTCAACCCATTGAGCTATCCAGTATCTCCATATATCTTCTTTTTTTGATTATCTCTTTGAACGTAATTGAAGGGATTGGAGAACCTAAAAATATTTCAGTATTTCCTGTCTATATACATTTTAGAAATAAACTGCTTGTCATTAAATTAGCACTTTTCTTTTCTTTCTTTTTATTTGTGAAGATTTATTTTTTGTTTTTGACAGAGTCAGAGAGAGAGAGAGAGAGACAGAAACAGACAGAAAGAAGGGGGAGAGCCCAGAGCAGTCTCCACAGTTGCACTTCATCAACCTTCAACATGGTTTTGTTCCACACAGGTGGGCGGGCAGGAACTGGGCTAGGGGCCTCCCACATGGGAGGCATGCCCCCTTGATCCAGGGGCCTAACCGAGAGGCAAGAACCAAACTGGGGACCTTCTGCATGGGAGGCACACCCCAGTTCAGCATATGGGCCCACATAGGCTGGGGCTGGGATTTGATTCTCGGTTCCTGGGGCTGCAAAGCAAGTGCTTAACCCGCTAAGCCACCCTGGCTTCACAATTTAGCACTTTTCAACTTAAAAAAAAATTACAAATAGCAAAATGTACAGAGTTAGAATAATGATAATGGTTGTTTATCAAGCTAAGGAGAAAATAAAAATTACCTTTTCAATCACTGGGAAATCTATCATGAAAATTTGGTCTTATAATTTATTCTTCAAAGAAAAATGGGTCCCATCTCCCATGTAATGACTTCCCAGTCTCTGAAGGCCAAGCTACAAGTAATGTCAATTCAGATTCTAGTTCTTACTCTGTCCTGTTAACTTGTGAGTCACCTTGGGCTTTACTTTTTAGTAATTTGGGTCATATGATTTCTTAGTTGGAACTATTGTAAGTTTTTTTACCTTTTAAATATTTCTTAACACAGAAACATACTCTTAAACAAGAGCCAACTTCATATGCCACTATAAATCATAGAGAATGCACATTTTGCCATCTTCTGAAAATCTAAGCTATACTTTGAGTTGAGTTGTTTTTTTGAAGTTACTCTAATGTCTCCAAGTTTTTAGGTTGCCATTTAGGACTTTAAAAAAGAGTACCAATTTGGAATCTATAGGAAGTCAAAGAACTGCAGAGAGAGGGAGAAAAGAACAGAGCATATGTCATTGGTAACATGAATTATCCTGATGACATGTTTTAACAAAATGTTTACTTCAGAGCACTCTGTTCAGCAGAATTGAGTTGAAGGTTGCCAACCTAAAGAGCTAATTAGTGTCTAACCAAGACAGTTCAAATGAATAGTTGATTCCCATCTTTGAGCATGTCTCATGTCTGAAAAGTGTTTTGAATAAGTTTGGCCTGTCTGACAGATGTCAGCTGTGAGTGTGCCATTTGTAAGGCTGCATTAAGTAAAAAGAAAGCAGACTGTTTGAGACCTCAGACTGAACTCATCAACTGAACCAGATGCTTCCATCTATACCTCAGATCTGCTCCTCTGCATAAGACCTGATACTCTGGAACTGAGGTTAGAGAGTTCACTTGCAAAACATGTTTACTTTAGGGTTTTAAAATATTTATCAACTTGTGATAATCTTTAAAGGAAGTCTGTTCCTATAAGCAGAATTCTTCTTTTTTTCTTTCCTTTCTTCCTCCCTCCCTCCCTTTTTTTCCTTTCCTTCCCTTCCTTTCCCTTCCCTTCCCTTCCCTTCCTTTCCTTCCTTCCTTTTTTTCTCTCCCTTCTTTCCTTCCCCCTCCCTTCAACCCTCCCCCTTCCCCTCTCTCCCTTCCTCCCTCCCTTTCTCCCTCCCTCCCTTCCTTTCATCTTGATGCCTATTTGTAACATTTTTTTTCTATAGCTAATGTTACTTTTTTGGTTCATGCAAGGCATAAGAACCTGTTTTAGAAATATATCATATTTGATTCAGTAGGACAATCTCCAAGATACAGAGAATAAAGCTGAGAAAGCAAACTAAGGGAAAGTTTTAGTGTATTTTCATTCTTCTAATAAATAAAATTCTTTTATCCCCCAAATTTATTTATTCTGTTACTAATCAAAAACAGTATCACTCAAAATCTAACATCTGTTGGGGTTCTGTGTGTAATTAGCTATTTATTTCGGTGACTACAAATCTGTGTCTTCATGTGAATTCCTTTTGCTTTTCAAATATCCTTGCTGATCAATTATATTCATCCTTAGACAACTCTTCAAATACTTAAAAACTGGAAATTTCTTTTACTGTACTTTTTACTAATCTATATTAACATTGAAGTGTTATTTTTTTTCTAACTTACTGTATGTACATGAAGTCTAGTTCATCCAATGATTCCAGAGGTTTTTTTCTTCACTAGCCCACTACATTGCCATGGTCTTTCATGTCTTCTGTGCTCATGTTGCCTGTTTTCCATTCTTCTCCAACTATGTACAGCCAACCTTATTCCATAGAGTTTCTTACAACTTGCTTTCTGCAGAGGATTCCCATAAAACTATTTACACACCAGGATCATAACAGTTTTTATTATATTGCATAGTTTCTTCTTCAAGTTTCTGTAAGTTATATGATACAGTGACTTTACAGCTAACAATAGAACTGATTCTCCTCTGTAATCCTAAGGCACAGAATGGATTTCAAAAATACATACCTATTGAAAACATTAACATTAAATTTCTTTTATTTCCTCATTTAAAAAATATGATACAATAGTATACTACAACTATTTCATAGCCATCTCTGGGAGCTAACTATTGTTCCAAAAATTTTATACATTTATTGATATTAAAAATTAAATTAAAAAATTAAATCACAAATGTGCATTAAATAAATTATATTAAAAAATAAATCTTTAAAACTCACCACTACCTAATTATTTTATTACATTTTACTATTACCTATACTCTTGAGGTTATTTATATCTATTGTATCTGTGTGGTAGAAATGCTGTATAATGCTGTGCTACTCTGCATTTCTTCCCCAAAATGAGATTGAAATTGACTGGTAGGAGTATTTCTACTACAGAAATTAGCAAATACAAGTCGGGTCTTGGTTTACGTTTTATTGGCTGTTGAGCCATAATGATGATTAAACTTGAAAGTGCATTGTGTTTATAGCACTTTCAATGTGCATAGCACCAAAGGTTGAGGAAATATTTTTCCTGTATTCAAAACTATTATCTTATTCAACTAAGAAATTTCTGACATAATTGCTGAACTAGTGAAATTCCAATATACATCTTCACTATTTTATTTTTGTCTTATTCATTAACATAAATAAAAATATCCATCTTTATTTTTGTCTGAACTACACTACTCATCACTTGCAACCATAGGTTTGGCTACAAAATGCAAGAGTTTAACAAAAATCAAAGAAAACATTTATTTGGTGAGAATTAATTGGCTATATGTAAGGTGACCAGATTTTAACATTGGTAAAGCGGGACACCATTGACGGGGGCAGGGGGGGGGGTTCTTGATTAAAAATTTGGTCTATCTCCCACCGTTCCCTAGCTTGTCATGCATTCTTTCCAAAAATCAGGACTTTTTAAAAATGTCGTGGGACGCGGGACAAATTTAAAAATTGGGACTGTCCCACCAAAAGCTGTACATCTGGTCACCCTACTATATGGAATGTATTATAAAATGGAGTCTTATGTGTTTTAATATTATTTGCAAATTGCTACACATACTATATAGCAATACATTTATAAGTACATATAAGTAAATATATTTTTATATATACATAATTTTTCCAGAAATTTCCCTCATGTATATTTAACTACTTTTCTTTCCATTTATTACCTGTTCCTATTCTCTTTTTGTTTCTTTAAGCTAGATTTTCCCCTTTTCTTCATAATGTTAACCATTAGTATATTTATCCAAAGAATCAGTCAGTTGTATGGGGAGGGGAGTAAGAGTGGAAGTATATTTTTATAGTATTTACATAATTTTTCTTTAGAGAGCAACTAATATACCAAACAGTGGTATTAACAGTGACTTCTTTTTTCAAGTAGATTGGGGCCACATATTACCCAAAATATCTAAGATATCTGTGCATCTGGAATAACCATACACCTCAATGATATGGCTTCCCAGTCACCACTGTGTCTCTGTGTAAAAAGAGAATAGAGAAAGCGAATATGGATACATAGATTTTAGAAATGGCAACAGATAAGAGGAGAGTTTTCAATTACATATTAATTTTGAATAACTTAGCAAGTAATTGACATTTTGGGCTTGTGAAATAAATGGACAGACTCTCATTTAACTTGAGACCACACATTTTATTAAACACTTTATTAGCAATCAGAGATCTAAATTTTGTGGGACTAGGAGTTTTAAAAAATTCATGGGGTTCCCTATTAAAAAAAACAAAACCAATATACAATTATCTACAAAAATTAGGTTACAAAAGTGTATCTTATTGATGACACCCAATGTGTCATTGATGCCCTCATTCTAGCAACATGAAATTTTGTTATCTTCATCAATTTCAGTGTTTTATGCCAAATCGCCAAGAAAGCAACAAGAACTGATAAAATATAATTAGCCAATAACCAAAGAAAGAGAATGAGCAAAATTCTGTTCCAGAAATGGTGAGAATTTTAGTTTGAATAGAATGTAAAGTGTAGTAAGACAGGACTGAGCAAGAAGGAAAAAGAAAGTCTCAGAGCCAGACTGAGTAGGGAAGGACCATTATCACATCCTGGCAGGAGTTTGAAGACAGACAATGATGGAAAGAAAGGTCTGCTGATGAATTACTTAGCATATGAAGGGCAATTTAACAGTGGTGTTAAGAGCATTATAGAGTCAGACAAAGCCAGGTGTGAATCTCAGCTCTGCCACCTGTTAGTATTTGAGACTTTGTTCCAATGACTGTAAACCACATACAGTCACCCCACTAAACCAAACTAAAACTGTCTAAATCTCTCCCAAAATGTTTGTGGCCCTTCCAGCACCACTCAACACTAGGGGAAGTGTAAGAGAAGCGGGAGTGGAAAGAGTCAATGGTCTTAACCAATACAGTGAAAATACCTTACATTTCGTAGTTCTGTTTTCACACATTTCTCTGGTCCCTTATGGGGCCTTAGTGATAGGGAAAATTCCGTATTAGGATATTCACCACTTGAGCTAAAGTGGTGCCTCCCCACCGCCCTGTTAACCGCCCAAAATGGCGACCCCTGAGAGCTCGGACTTTCCATCCGTCATCCTTTCAAACTAACCAATCCCTGAGCCCCACCATATCACCCTATGCAAGCTAACCAATCCCCGAGCCCCATGATAGACCCTATAAAAATAAAAGTCCCCTGTTGGTCCGTGCTGTCTTTGGGAATTATCCCCGCTTGGCCCGCAGGCGTAATAAAACTATGTTGTCTCTGATCTCAGAGTGCCGCTTGAGTTTCTTGGGACACGATCTTATGTAATATTAGACTGGGCTGTGCGAGTGGGAGACCCAGAAAGTTAAAGTTACTTTCAGCTTCACAGTAAATGAGCCTCTGCTGGCAATGTCATGGTGGAAATGGCATCTGGGTGTTTCCTACCTAATCGTGGTAATGACAAATCGAGTTGCTAAGTGAGGCTAACTCTGAAGTGGCTTCACCTTTGCCTTGTTTTTCCTGTGCACACACAGTAAGATCACCTTTCTCTGTGATAGTGTGATCTGCCTTTGCTGTGGAGAATGAGAAGTACTTGTTTTGGGGCAACTGGAAAGAACTTCCAGAAATCATTGTATTCATTTGCTGCTTCTGGCAAACTTCAGTTTATGGGAAATGTAAGAGGCAGTGGAGGGGCTACACTAATATATCATCTGCAATATATGGTTGCTTTTAAAAACTCAACATATATATGAATTTAAAAAAGATTAAAAAATAAACTAAAATGTTTTATTTTCCAAAAATTAGGCAAAAAAGAACTATGTTTTTTGTAAATGAGAGACATTATGTTTGCATAAATGAGGCCCATTATGTTTGCATCCATTTAGTTTGGTGCTATTGGATTAAATGTGGAAACTCAAAAGCGGTTGTTATAAAAGGCTTTTACGGTATTATTTCTCCTTTATATTCTTACTTCTGTTTTCTTCCCTTTACTAGGCCAGTCAGTGGTTGTTAATCTTGACTGTTAAATATGATCACTGGAGTACTTTAAAAAATACTCATTTCCTAGCCACACCACTATGAAACTACAACTTTAAGTAGATAGTTTTGATGCACAGTGAGGACTGCGAAACAATGTACCAAACAAATAATAGGGCCAGACATCTGTAGTCTAAGACCTCAGTGAGTTTCCTTACTATGCTGGGATTTAGAAGGAGGAAACAAAGTCAAGATTATTTGTCCTAGTCTATAAGCATTATAGCTCCACCTACTGGGACAGTCATTTCAAAATGAGTATTTACTTTCTGTAACTACGTTTGGTTTCATTTCAGCCATTGACAAAATTCAATCTTGATTAAAAACAACATCAATTAGTTACCAAATACCCTATTTTATAAGTCAAATCAAATTTCTTGGTGAAAGGCAAAGGAAAACATCAACATTCCTTCAAATGCAAGAGATAGTTTGAAGCATGCATTGCTTTCATTCTTTACTTCGTATCTCAACTTGATAATTTTCTGAAGAATTCCATTCAATAGTTATCGAAGAAAGGAACAATTTTGCTGAGGAAAAAGAAGTCAATGGGATAAAAACTTGCATGTTGGCTCCTGACCTATCTAACACACTTTCTTCTGTAACAATCCACTTGCAAAAAACTACTCTGAAACTACTCTGACTCTGACCTTTACTGTTTTGCTAAAAATTAGTTTTGGAAGTCCTCTGGCTTTCAGTTTTACCTTTGGGGGAGAGGAAGAATTGTCATGCTCTCACTTCCTTATTTTCTTGGGCTAGGTGACAATCGGAGTTGAGCCAAATTCATTTACACCCAACAAATATCATATACTGATGATCAGAGTTGAACCCAACGAATACCATCTACTATAGAAAATATAAGCTAAAAACATACCCTCATCCCTTTCGTTAGAACACGTGTACTAACATTTATTATAAGAAGTATAATGTGGTGATGAAGAGCATGTTTTTGAAGCTGGGCTGCCTGACCTCCAACTCAGCTTTCACTATCAACTAGCTCATTTTGAGCAAGTTACTTAAGGCAAATATGCCAGGGTTCTTTATCTGTAAAATAAGGCTGATACTAATTGTTATTTTATAGGGTTGCTATCTTCAAATGCTTTGACATTGTATTTTTATGAGTTTTTATTGTTATTCTTTTCAGCCACAGATTGCTTCATCTTTTGGGAATAAGAGGTGAAAAAGAGCAATGGCTTGAATGGGAGAGAGCCACCTTGCTGATGTGAGAAGTGACATAAACTGTAAGGTGACCAGATTTTAACATTGGTAAAGTGGGACACCATTGACGGGGGGTGGGGGTGGGGG
>PVKE010007555.1:0-50355 GCA_004027555.1 Craseonycteris thonglongyai
TTTAATATTTTGAAGATTGGGCTCCACTCCCTCCTGGCTTGCAGAGTTTCTGCTGAGAAGTCTGGTGACAGCCTGATAGGTTTTCCTTTGAAAGTTATGTTTTGTTTTTCCCTGGCAGCCTTGAGGATTTTTTCTTTGTCATTGATTTTTGTCATCTTCAGAACAATGTGCCTTGGAGAAGATCTGCTAGGGTCTAGGTCAGGGGTGGCAAACCTTTTGGCGATTGAGTGCCAAAGTTTATGAAATAAGAGTATACTCGCTCGATTCGCGTGCCAGCCCATTGAGTGTGATAGAGGTATCGATTATTTTTACGTCTATAAGAGCATAAACAATAATTTTTAAAATGGTATTTACAGCTCCGCGTGCCAAAATAATTGCTCCACGTGCCACTTTGGGCATGCATGCCACAGGGTTGCCACCCCCGGTCTAGGTAGTTAGGGCTCCTGATTTCCTCTTGGATTTGGGGCTATAATTATTTCCACAGGTTAGGAAAATTTTCATCCACTAATTGTTTTAGTAGACTCTGAGAATATTTTATCTTGCTTCCCTATTATTCGAATGTTGTTCTTTCTGATGGAGTCAGAAAGTTCTTGTAAGGCTCTTTTATTTCTCTTGATTCTCCTTTCCCTTTCTTCTTTCCTCTGTGACATTTCCATGTTTCTATCTTCGATTTCACTTTTCCTTTCCTCTAGCTGGTCAGCCCTGTTTCCCATGCTGGTCAGTTCTTTTTTCAGTTCTCCCATGATGCCTTTCATTTCAAGGAGTTCCTTTTGGTTTTGCTCTAAGTTCTCAATTTTATTGGTAAAGTACTCATTTTGCTCAGAAAATATCTTATTGAGTTCATTTAACTGTGTGTGGGTACTTTGCCAGCATTGAGTGAGGTCTCTGAGTGTCTTGAGTATTACAGCCCTGAATTCTGTTTCACTTAGATTTGATTCCAAGTGTGCAAGCTCCTTTACTAAAGAATGCCCCTGATCTTCTGGAGGGGCTTTGGATTCTGAGGTGGGCATTGTGTTTGACATGTTTCTTTTTTGCTTTACGCATGAGGAGTATGATCTCCCTCTGGGGGTTTGCCTATCAGATGGGCTTCTCTTTATTTTTTCTTTTGGGCTCAGTTGTGGGAGAAGGAGATTTTGGGAGAGGGTTGGGGGAAGCAGACAGCTTCTGTGTCCTGAGGCACTTCAGGTTGCTGTCTTAGCTGTTAGATAGCAGGGTAGTAAAGGTGTGGCCAGGGGTGGGGGCATGTGAGTAGGAGCTAGGGTGGGCCTGAGACACAATAGCAGATTCCTCTTTCAGCAGGGGGGCTGGTGGTTCAGTAGTTCCGGTCTTTCTCCCCTCTGCTTGGCTGCTTTTCCTTTAATGGCGTCTGTGAGTCGTGCCCACAGGACAGTGGTGCAGATGGGCTGGGGCTTGGCAGAGGCCTGGTTGGCCACGCAGGAGGGGTTGTAGCTGCGACCTGGTCAGAAGCACACCCAAACCCAGGTCATCCATGCGGGCGTAGGTGCCGCGGCAGCCCGGCCGGCAGCCCAGTCTCACGTGCAAGGGCATCAGCACCGCAGCAGCCTGGTCAGTAGCTTGGTTGCGTGCGGGGGCGTTGTTGCTGCGGCGTCCAGGTTGACATTCCAATTGCATGAGCTGGCGGGAGCGCCACCTGGCCCAGTGGGCAGGGTGCCAAAAGCCGGTCTTGGCACAGGTAGTGGTGCCAGCGGCCTGGTGGGCGGGGTGCCAAAAGCCCGGTTGCGTGCACGTGGGTAGGTAGCAGCACAGCTGGCAGCCGCTCTATGCCTGTGGCTCTGTTGAGACCACCGGATTCACTCTAAGCACCTCTAATGCAGCTGTGTCCATTCAAGCCCCAGCCCTCACTCCAAGAGCCCTGTCCTCAGAAGGCGCTTCTTCACAGTCAATCTCCTCCATAAATCAGGGGTGCTGAGCTGCTGTGGGCCGGTGCCCTGCTCTCACCCCGCCTGCCGGGAAGTGCAGCCGCCCTGCTCCACAGTCCCTGTTCCACTTTAGGCTCTGTGATCTGATTAGGGCACTGTATGCTGTCCCTTGAGTTCGGATGTTAAATTGTCCACAGTCTTGTGGGGCTTCCACGCTCCCTAGGTCTCGGCTTCCAGCCCGCCCTCGATCCAGCTCCACTTTGACTGTAGCCCCCCAATCCCCCTTTGTTTTTGCCAGCCCCGGGCCATGCTCCGCGTCCCTGTCCCCGAACTGCTGCTTCCCCTTACCTCACCCGCTCTCCCCTTTTCCCTCTAACCTTTGGGTGTTGTTCTGTGTTGTGTGGTTCTCTTAGTTGAGGTTGCTTCTCAGGGTTTCCCCTGTGGATTCCCCTTTGTTCACAAGTCCCTTCCCAGGCAGTTATCGGCGTTCTCCCCTCATGTCGCCATCTTTTTTCTCCTCACGTCTGTTTTATTGGTGAAAAAATTGAAACCCTAAAGATGACGTGGCCTTCCAATAATGAATTATTGGCTTAAGTGGAAGGGGCCCAGGCTTGCTGACTGGTGCCTTACCAGTGGTTATCAATGTGGTTTATGGAACAATTAGAATAAGTGGGGCCATAACAAGACAATTTTAGGCATTCTTAAACTTTGGCTTCTGTGGTAAGGCCAATGACATATTTCTTTTGCTTTGGTTTGTAGTTACCAGCTGACTAGTGGATACAAGCCTGCTCCGATGGACCTGAGCTTTATCAAACTCACCTCATCTCAGGAAGCAATGGTGGACAAGTTGGCAGAAAACGCCCATAACGTGTGGGCCCGGGATCGAATCCGGCAGGGTTGGACCTATGGCATCCAGCAGGTTTGTGGGGCAACACTGCAGCATGCAGGCTGAGGTTTAATGGATGGCTAATTAGCATAATTGTAACAGGGGAGATTAAATAATGATGATTTAAAAACTCATACAGCTATATTAATGTACAGATATAACGGTACTAACACTCCTGTTTAGGGCTGAACTCAAAATTGTCAGATGACTGTAACTCTGGGTGTTAACATGAGGTTCATAGTGACAGTACCACAACAGAGATTTATAATGTGGTTTTGTGGCATTTCTCTCTCTGAGATTGTATTTTAGGAGAAACTCTTGAAATATGAGATGACTGAGATAAAATAATAATAGTAGAGGTCCACATTTTTTTTATGCTGCCAAGACAGTAAGCTAGCCTGTTTTCTTGCATTTTCAACACGATTCTAACCACATTTTGAACTTAGAGCCTCTCTTATATTACACACATTGTGTGTTTTATGTTGTCAATATTCCTGGTATTACCTGGTTTCACTGGTTGGTTGAGTCAACTTAATGCATAGTTTCCAAGCTAGTTGAGGTCATAGAATGGCCTTCTGTAACGTGGTTTTTCTCTTAATAAGGGACAGCAGCCTTCTTTGTTCATTGTCTCAAAATTACTGTGACCAATACTAATTTGGCTTTTCTTGTAACCTAGACTTATCAATCCACTGTGCAAGGAAATTATTTGTCTTTAAGTTAGTCACTTGCTTTGTGACTATGGCAGATGGAAGATGGTTAAAGAGATCCTTCAAGGTGGCTTTTGTTATGGCTGTGGTCATCACATGGAAAAGGCTTGCTTTAAATTGATGCAGTCATTTGATGAAATCTTTTATATGGGTAGTTTTTCTGTAACTTCTGTAGTCTGAGGAGACAAGAGATGACCAGCTTTCACCCTCAGGGCTTTACATTTTGTTGTACTTTAATTTTCTTGTATTTACTGTCTCATTTCCAAAAGTTGTTGATATTACTTTGATGACTCCACACCTTTTTCTTTCTATAGGATGTAAAGAACAGAAGAAACCCTCGCCTTGTTCCCTATACCCTTCTCGATGACAGAACCAAGAAATCCAACAAGGACAGCCTCCGTGAGGCTGTGCGCACCCTTCTGGGGTATGGCTACAACCTAGAGGCACCCGACCAAGACCACGGTATCTCAGTTTTACTTTGTTCTCCTGGGGTTGCAATATTATATATTAGTTATTTAAAGCTAAATAAATGAATAAAAGAGTGAGTATAAGACAGAGTACTTTCATATGTAAGTTAGTATGTAGTATAGTTTAGAGCATCTTTTTCTGGAAGTATATTGAAGGATTAGTCCATCTATCAGTAGAATGACTAAACAATGCAGTAATTTTGCAAAGGGAAAAAAATGGAGGTACCTTCCTGAAGAGTCTGAGATGAACAGTTAATGATTCTGGTATTGTTAATTGTTAATTGTTAATTGTTAATGATTCTGATATTGTTCCCCCGCCCCCAAACCACGCCCTCTGACCACTTCTGACCAAACAAGCTCGCCTTCAGAAGAGTTTGTTTTAGTGGTTTGTGGACATGAACTATAGTGGGAGCTAGTGTTTTCTAAACCTTCATTATTTATATTCATTCATGTAGGCAATATTAATTGATTATTGCACTATTTTGCTTATTCATTAGACTAGGCACTCAATACATATGTGATGAATAAATGGATTTTTTAAAGTTTCTATAAAAACACATGTTCTTAAATTATACCTTCTAAGAATATGGATTAAAATGAGCAATTTGTTAATCCTTTGTTCCTATAGTACAAGTTGGTATTGTTTACCTTAAACACATAGACACAGATATTTCTCCACCAAAATGGGTTTGAGAACAACAAAGGATTGCAATTCAGGATATGTGGTCTAATGGAGCACTGCTCTTAAATCCAGAGAACAAAGGAGGGGAATGATCTTTTATAGAGAAAAGAGGGCAGTTCAGAGGGGTTGCTATAGAGTACATTGGAGGAAACTGGGAATTGTAAATGTGGTAGCTTTTCATTGGCTAAGTTGTAGCAGTCTTGGCTTGGCTGAGTGATTGCCAGGTGAGAAGATCCTTCCCTTTCCTACTGAAGTAGTAGAGTAGAGAAATATGGTTCCGCTGGAGATGGAAAGTACTCCTCTTCCTGTTTGGGGTGGTTGATGACGAGCAGCAGGCCTACATGACAGCTCTCCCTACAGGCCTTCCCAACTTTGATTTAAATGAAGTGTTTGTTTATTATCCTCAAGGTATTAATATCCATATTTTAAAGTTGGCAAAAATGAAATGAAGACTGTATATTTCATTATAGTGCCTATTTTTTGATAGAAAGTTTTAAAAAAACCTTTTCCAAATATCTTGTAAGGACTAATATTTTCAGTATAGTCTGTGCATAGGAATCCAGACCTTAGATATTAACAATAGCTACAATTTAGTTCCTATCATGTGCTACTAATATTGTGAATAACATTGGTTTTTGAATGTTGAAACAGGTTTGCACTTCTGGAATAACTCTACTTGGTCATGGTGTGTAATATATTTTTTTATGTATAGCTGGATTCTACTTGCTATTTGTTAAGGGCTTTTGTATCTGTTTATAACAAATACTGGCATGTAACTTTTTTTTCTTGCAATGTTTTTGTCAGGTTTTGATATCAGCACAAAACTTGTCTTAAAATATAAGTTAAGAAATGTTCCCTCTTCCTATGTTTTCTGAATTTGTGTTTGTTTTATATTCTTCCTTAAATGTCTTATAGAATATATATCATTAAAACCATTTGGGCCTGAAATTTTATCCTTTAGGGAAAGGTATTTGATTATGAATTTAATTTCTTTAATACTCTGGGAGATATTAGGTTTTCTGTTTCTTCTCATGTTAGTTTTAGTAATTACATATATATATTTTTTTAGTAAATTAGTTTCTTTCATGTAAGTTGCCATATTATTTATTGCCATAAAGTTGTTCTAATCTTCCCTTATTATCCCTTTATTATTTGAAGGATCTGTAGTGACACCTCTTTTCATTCTTGATATTGACTGTTTTCTCTGTTTTTGTCATGATCAGCCTTCTTAGGGACTTACTGCCCTTATAAATCTTTATTTACTTATGAATCTTTCAAAAAGTTTTAAAGAATCTTTCATTAACCTTAAATGTTTAGTTTTTTTTGTTTGTTTTTTAGCTAAACTTTCAGACAATTACATATTTTCCCATATCACCAATCATGGATTATTATGAGTTAACTATCATAATTGTGAGTGGTTCTGTCTCACATCTCCTTAGGAAAATAGCACTGTTGAGTGACTATGGCATCCTATAGAGAACTTCAGTCTTTAGTCATAGTGTTAATTATTTCTGCTTTCACAGTCCACTAACCCTCTTTGAAATGATCGATTAAATGTCATTTTTAATGGAAATATGGATATATCAAGCATGAAAATAATTATTAATAATATCTTACACTAATATAACCCTTATGAGTGTTTTTGCATACATTTTTTTATATGTAATTTAACTACTCTGTTAGGTATATGAAGAGTATAGTAGTCTTAGAAGTTTTTGAGCTCCCTTTTGGCTCTCTGTATACTTTCTTACATGTGTGAATCCCTAAAGATTATTATATAGGAGAGAGGACTACAATATATTTTTGTTGGAATGATGTTATAATGAGAATAATAAAATTTGGGGGAACAAAGTCACTCCTGGTTTTAAAGTCAGACATATCAATCATTTGATATTCTCATAATTTATTTCATTCTTTTCAACATGAATATTTATAGTTTGGGTATCTAGAGTCTTAATAAATATATAATTATCCATTCTCATGCCCCCCCAACTCTGCTTCATTTTAATGTTTTAGAAGTTACTCTACATTCATAGTAACTTCCCACACCATTACTTTCCTAAAACTATTAAAAAGTACATTAAAAAAGTGCTGTCAAAGTCAAGCGGACTCAGTTCTAACATCATAGATAACAGCTTGTTTGTTAAAAAGGAAATATAAAGAAAAACTCATCGCAGCTCAGAGAAATTCTTAATAATGGCTTTAATGATAACCTTTAGTCTTTAAGGAGAGTTAATTATGGTCAAAATGTTAGTTATAGGCAAATTGAGTAAAGGTGGTAAGAAGTGGCAATTTTTTAGTTATAAAATGGGTAAGTCATGGGAATGTAATGTACAGCATGGAGACTACAGTTAACAATACTGTATTGCGTATTTAAAAGTTGGTAAGATAGTAGATATTAAAAGTACTTATCACAGGTATAAAACCTTGTAACTATGTGTGGTGATGGATATTAACTGTATTTACTGTAGTGATAATTTTGCAATATATACAAATATTGGATCATTATGTTATACATCTGAAACTAATATATGTCAATTATACTTTAATTAAGATAAATAGGCAATATATATTAAAAGGAAGGGAAACTTCATAGATTGAAAACCATATGAAGATATTTCAAATATCACTAATAACCAGAGAAATGCAAAGTAAAATAATTATTTATCACTTTGTATCCAATAAATTAAAATAAGAAAACTTTATGACACCAAATGTTGACAAAGATGTGAGAAAGTAGAACCCCATGTGCTTCAGGCAGATGTTTATACCTGGCAAAGCTGATAAGTGGAAAACTTATAGCACATAGTAACCATGAGTATGGCCCAGCAATGCTACACTTGGATGTAGAAACCCATGTGTATAAGTCAGTACAGGAATATGAGTATGTATGAATGTGTTTATTACAGCCTTATTTGTGATTATGAAAGCTGGAAGCATTGTGTGTGTTTATTTCTGGGAAATAAATTAGGAAAAAATATTTTTTTATATTTTAAAGACATCGACTGACCATAAACTGTCATTTACATCTGATATATACACTTTTAGGGAGAACTTTATTCCAGGGTGATGCTGGTAATGTTTTTCTTATGACAGATAGCATGTTATACTAGTTGCAACCATAATTCCATCTTTTTAAACACCCCTGTGAGACAATGTATTACTACCTTCACATTACTTACTTTCTCGTGACTTATGTGAATCTTAGGAAAAAAAAGAAAAGAAGCTGATATTTACAAAGTTTATGTTGCTTTCATATTTCAAGTCATCCTCATTTCCATTTAATTTTAATACATAATTATTGAACATACACTGTGCCTACTTCTGGGGATTCAAAATGAATAAAACAGTTTTGCCCATAGTCGTTCTCAGTGCAGTCAGGGAAGCTAGACACAACTGTGTCATCACTATTGTGTGGGTATGCATTAATGTGCGGTGACACAGCACAGAGGGTTTAATCTAGTTTGGAGGTGTATCAATTATCTATTGCTGTGTAACAGATTTTCCTCCTAAAACTTAATGACCTAAAACAATGCATAATTGTTATTTTGAAGTTTCTGTGGTTAGAAATTTGAGAGTAGAACAATCAGGTAGTTGTGGATCATGGTCTTTCTTGAGGTTACTGGTAAGTTGGTCAGAGCTGCAGTCACCTAAAGACTCAGTGGGGCTGGAGTGTTCCCTTCTAAGACATATCACTCATGTAATTGTTTGCAAGAGGCCTCAGGCTCCTTGCACAATCTCCTCACATTGGTGCTGAGTGCCTTCATGTGGCAGCTGGCTTCCCCCAGGTGAATGATCTTCGAGACATATGAGGAGGAAGCCTCAGTGCCTGCTAGTTACTTCTATCATGTTCTGTTAGAGGGGAATCACTAAATGTGGTCTATATGGAAGCCCACATGTTTTAAAGGGAGATGTGACAGAATAGTTGGAGACATGTTTGGAGACCATCAGAATAGGTAAAGCTAGGTTAAAATTGAGAAGGATGAGCAGCACTCAACCAGATATGTGCCTTCCAGGCCATGTGTAAATGTATAAAGGTCCAAGGGCGGATTGCACAAGGACTTCTGGTGTGCATGGTGGAGTTTGCAAAGTGGCTAGAAACAAAGGAGAAAAGGCAGAGATTGAAAAAGAAGGCTTTTCTATTAAAAAAAAATTCTAATGAATCTTCAGAGAATGGGCTGAATGTGGACAAAACTGGACATGAGGACAGCAGTTTGGTGGCTATAAAATGTGTATTGATGAGGAATGTTGAAGGCTTGATCTTCAGCCACACTGATAGAATAGGACAGAGTTATTGGAGTTTAGGACAAAGACGGTATCTGGGATGGTTTCCTGGGTTGGTAGATGTCAAGTATATCTGCATTCATAGGAGACCAGGAATGGGAGCAGATAGAGTTGGGGTACTGGGGATATTCTGAGTTTGATTTTAAACATGTTGCATTTGAGATTCATGTGAGAGAACAGTTACTAGGACTCAGTTACATATATAAGTGCAAGGCTGTGACTATTGCTACAGAGAAAGAGAAGGTTGATTAAATTTTTTAATGGGAGAAATTTGGACATTTTTATACACTAGGAGAAAGAACCATTAGAAAGTGAGAGATTTAAAATGAGAGGAGCTGATGAAGGGTAGTCTCTGAGGAAGTGTGTGGGGGGAAAGAGGTGTAAAATCTAGAAAATGGTGAACAAACTAGCATTATACAAGAAGGATAACACCTGGTCCCCTATATTTGGTGGGCAAGAGTTAATAAGTATTGAAGAGAATGCAGAAACCCACGTTCATGGAAAGTCAGGAGGAAGCTGAGGGAATTCTTGTTATGCAGTTGCTGTTTTGTGTTGAAATATAAGATGAGATTATTTGCTAAGGGGGAAGAGTGGAAGAGAGCTGTGTTAGAAGCCTTGAAGAAAGCAATGATTATTTTTCTGAATGTAGAATTCTAGGTTGACTTTGTCCTACAACACCTTGTGTATGTCATCCCACTGTATTCTGGCCACTGTGCTTCCTAATGAGATGTTGGCTGTTGCTCTCAGTGAGGATTCCTGTTTGTGATGTGTAGCTTCTCTCCTGGTGTTTTTAGGATTTTTGTCTTTTTCTTTCAATAGTTGGATTATGATGTTTCTAATATGGATTTTAGTTTATCCTACTTGGATTTTGTTGATCTCCTTGCATGTGTGAGCTAATGTTTCTCATCAAATTTGGAATCTGCTCAGTCATTATTTTTTAAAATATTCTTTCTGTCCTTTTCTTTTTCTCCTCTCCTGAGATTTCCATTGTGTGTAGGTTGATGTGCTTCATTTTATCATACATGCCTCTGAGGTTCTATTTATTTTTCTTCATTCTTCCCCCCCACCCGTTTTTTTTATTTCTGATAACCTCAATAGATCTGACTTCAAAGTCATTGATTATTTTTTTTCTGCAGGCTCAAATCTGAACTTAAGCCCCTCTAGTGAATTTTTTATTTCAGTTATACTTTTTAACTCCCAAACGCCTATTTGGTTCTTTTTTAATAATTTCAGTCTCTTTATTTATATTCTCTATTTTGTGAGACATCATGACCATGATTTTTTTTTAGTTCTTTAGACATGGCTTCTTTTGTTTCTTTGAACATATTTAAAAATAGCTAATTTAAAATCTTTGATAAGCCTAACATCTGGGCTTCCTCAGGGACAATTCCTATTGACTGTTTCCCCGACCCCCTGCCCCTCCATCTATGAGACATATTTTCTTCTTGTTTCATGTCTCATTATTTTTGTTGAAGACTGAACATTTAAAATTATTATGGGAACTCTGCGTTCTCTTCTCCCCCACATGTGTTATTGTTCTTTGTTGTCATTGTTATTATTTATTTGTTTAATAAGTTTTCTTAACTAGTTTTGTAGAGTTTATTTTGTCATGTGTGGCCACTGAAGTCTGTTTTATCAGCTCAATGGTCAATTAGTAATTGGACACAGACTTTTCTAAATGCCTGGGCCTCCTAGTCTTGGTTTAGGGAGGGGCTCTGTGTGCCTGGTGGGACTGGTCTTGACATTCAGGCAGGAAGTCACTTACTACTTGTGCAGAGCCTCAGGGTCTTCTAGAGGTGAGAACTTAGGGCCTTCTCAGGACTTTCCTGAACACTCACAGCCCTGGGCATGAGCATGACTTTCTAGATTGCCATACTTATACTGGAACTTTCTACAGCCTACTGTGGATGTCTCATTCCCCAGCTTTTCTTTTTAAAGTTTTTGGTTAGCTAGTTGTTTGCCTTCATTGTTATTGTCACCTCAAGCAACTGCAATGTTAAACATTTGCGTCTGGTATTCTCAACAAATGTCCCTGAGAAAAAATCGTTTACATTAGGCAAGTCTAAGGTCAAATAAAGATAAGCCTTGAAATAGTATATTCCAAGAAACTATCAAAAAAGTAAAATAATGACAGTTATCTTTGAACTGAGCTTTGGAGGAGCTCCAACTATGTTCTGCAGAACAGAAGCTTCTAGGTTGGTTGCTGACTTTCACCTACAATTGAAGGGCTATTGATTTTTAGTACACCACATAGATGAGGAGAAGTGGCTGAGACTAAGACAAGTTAAACACCCTTAAGCTATTATCTTACAGATAGTCAGCCACCCTTATTGGAAAAGCTACACCCCAGATTGCTGCTAGCTTTTGGTTAATTTCTAGAGCTCTGAAGAAGTTGATTCAGAATGTTTTCCAGTGTTCTCACAGCTTTCATAGAAAAGAGGTTTTTTGGAGGTCTTTCCTCTGCTTTTCCTGCTGATGTCAGTCAGCAACAAAGATTGGAAATAGTTGGTTTGTGGGATGGAATAGAGAGCAGGCTGCAAGCAGATAGAACTGTTGTAGAGAAACATTAGTGGTCCAGTTGAGTTTGGAGAGTGAGGCAGTAGTAGTGGTGTGATCTGCTGTGTGCCTATGTGTTCCTACAAGCTCAACAGAGCAAGTGTGGATGTTAAGAAAGAAGATAGTGAGATTAGATGAAGACTGGGTTAACAGAGCAAGTAAGAAGAGTAAGGGCAAGATATCACTTTGGAAAGCTGTGTGGGTATCAAGGGGAAGCCACAGCAGAAAGTTAATGTGTGTAAAGAGTGAGTGTATTTGTAGAAAGAAACAAGAAAGCGGGTAGGAAAAAACAGCTGTCAGAGAATAGCATGCCTTCTGAATTTTAAGAATTTAGAAATAGAGTCATTGATAGTTGACTGACAAGTTTCAATTTTACTGAAGTTATGTGAACCTTGAACAGTGAGGCTAGTATAGTACCTTCCATCAGGGGAGTCAAGATCCTCTTCCTGTTCACAGTATTCCCTAGAATCCCACAGCATGCCTATTCCATGGTAGGGATTTAATTGATCTTTATGGGAAATACATAGGGAAGAATGATTTCTAGTGGGAAAAATTATTAAGGAGGTAAAAATGGCATCTGAATTAGTAAGAGAAGAAAATGGCATCTGATTAGATGTGGAAGGGTCAAAATGTAAACAAGTAAAAATTAACATGAGAAAGGGCTTTCCTGCCAGAGGGAAAGCATATTTGATATAATGAAGTATAGAAAAACTTGCTGGAAGAGTGATCACCTGTTAAACTATAGGTCTTAGTAGGCACAGAACAATCACAGGTAGAGGATTAGGACAAAATATGGACTGTTTTAAAAACTCAGATAAGATATGTAGGTAAATTTGTATAAGGAGTTGAGTTCCAGCCCCAGGACTTTTAAACAAAAATGATGTATGATCCCAGTTGACAATAGCAATGCAAATATGGCAATAATGGGAATGAACAGATTGGAAGGGAGAGTGCTTGCAGGTAGAGAGGCCATTTGGGAAGCTTTGAGAAAAATCGTGATTTTTCAGAACTAAGATGATGAAAATGGAAATTATAAAGTAGATACACAAGAGATGTTATGGAGTAAAGTAAAATAAATTTGCTGCTCACTAAGATAACAGTAAAAGCATTAATTTATAATTGGCTCTACTGCTCTTGCTGACATTAAAAAAGTTAAAGGCATTAAATTTTTTATAGAATTTACTCTAACCCTGTGTAATGAATCAGAAAATATAATTTACATTCTATTAGTCAACAGAATGCTTACATGATACAAATTGAATATAAACTTGGTTTTGAATTATACTATTTTTGGAGTGTTGTTCTAAGTAATATTTTCTATTTTTTTTTAAATCTTATTTTTTAAAATATATTTTTATTTATTTATTTATTTTTGACTGAGAGAGAGAGAGAGAGAGAGAGAGAGAGAGACAGACAGAGAGAGAACTGAACTGGGGGAGCTCCCAGTTCAGCATATGGTTCTGCTCAGGCCGGGGCTGGGATTCGATCCTCGGTCCCCGGCACTGCAAAGTGAGCGCTTAACCCACTGAGCCATCCTGGCTTCCCCAATTTTTTTCTATTTTTTAAAAAGATTTATTACATTGTTTTTGACAGACAGGGACAGAGAAACAGAGAGCAGGGGGAAGGTCCAGAACAGTCTCCATAGTTGTACATTATCAGTTTTCAACATGGTTTCATTTTGTCACAAGTGGGTTGGGGCCGCGCAGGGCAGAAACTAGGCTGGGGGCTACCCACATGGGAGGCACGCCCCCTGGAGCCAGGGGCTGAACCGGGGGGTGAGAACCAAATTGAGGGCCTCCTGTATCGGAAACACACCCCAGTTATGGTTCCTCACAGGCCGGGGCTGGGACTCGATCCTTGGTCCCTGGGGCTGCAAAGTGAGCACATAACCCACTGAGCCATCCCGGCTTCCCCAAAGTAATATTTTCAAACATTTGAAAAAATAATTTATTTTTATTCATTATAAGGTTTTATCAAGGTTTAAATTGCTTAATTAGAAATAATGCCAGGAGATAAAAAGAATGGCTGGTTAATATCAATAACATTTTTAATTGTATAAATGCACCTTTAATTGTATAAATCGGTTTCTAGATGTGTATGAAATTTAGAGATTAGCCTTGCTTCATATTTTAACATAATTTTACTACATACTTACATCTTGACTGCCCTCTAGTGGTCAGTGTCTTTTAAATGAACAGTTTGCTGTGCAGCCTTCATAGATATAATAAATAGCTTAGGCACTATTTGGTGAGGGACCTCTCTATGGCAGCATCTTTTGAGGTACTGGGAATACCTTGCTCTTTATCTTGAGGTAGTTTGTTAAAGGCATAATTACTGAATTTCTTCTTTAAGTACCAACAGCCTTGATAAAGTGCATTAGGAATACGAGGGCTGTCTGGAAAAAATCCAGCCATTGTCAATATAACAAGTCACACGGGTGGATACTTTCCAGAGAGCCCTCGTATATTTGCTGACTTCATTTTTTAATGGTTAATTATGATTATATTTATTGTAATAACACAAAATATGATTTATGTAAGACATTTACATTTGTTAGAATGGCCTACTGAACATATATGAATGTAGAGCAGGGGTACCCAACCTTTTGGCTTCTCTGGGCCACATTGGAAGAAGAATTGTCTTGAACTACACATAAAATACACTAATACTAACAATAGCTGATGAACTAAGAAAAGAAATTGCAAAAAATCTCATAATGTTTTAAGAAAGTGTAATAATTTGTGTTGGGCTGCATTCAAAGCTGTCCTGGGCCACATGTGGCCTACAGGCTGAAGGTTGGACAAGCTTGATATAGACTGTTTAAAATCAACCAGAGCAGAGAATTGCACATTTGAAGGACAGGGGTGCAGTCCATTGCCTGAGTCTAGGGCTCCAGAGAGTCTTTGTTTTTTGACTGAATTTGGCAAGTATTCGTAGAGCACATACTTCATGTAGCTTGATGCTACATGATTTTCAAAAGAAATTTGTTATGGATTGCCTGGCTATTTTTCTTCAAATGTCTGTGGATCCACATTTTCATTTAGTATTAATCTTTTCTTAAAAGATTTATTTTATTGTTTTTGACAGACAGAGAGACAGAGACAGAGAGGGAAAGAGAGAAGGGAGAGCATCCATAGCAGTCTCCATAGTTGTATGTCATCAGTTTTCTACATGGTTTCATTCCACACCAGGTGGGTGGGGGCCATGTAGCACGGGAACCCGGCTGGGGACCTTCCACATGGGAGGCATGCCCCCTCGAGCTAGGGGCCAAACCAGGGTGGAGAGAACCAAACTGGGGGCTTCCCACATGGGAAGCACACCCCAGCTTAGCATATGGGTCTACACAGGCTGAGACTGGGACTTGATCCTGGGTTCTTGGGGCTGCTAAGCAAGCAGTTAACCCACTGAGCTGTTCTGGCTTACCCTAGTATTAATATTTTATCAAGAGACAGAAAGTCTAATTGTTGCTTTTTAAACCATTTTTGTAATATCTTCAAAACTAATGTAGGAAATATAGAATATAAGTCATGAACCACATGGACATTTGGAGGAAGGTCTCATGATGTTTATGAATATCATGGTTCATTTCAAGTTCAGATTGAGTCTCATCAGCAAGTGTAAGAACAGAGCAGCAGTATAAGGTCAGGAAAAAAAAAAAAACAGGATTAAAAAATCCTGCATTGTTACTTTTATTGCCAAACATTTCCTGTATAGCCCTGCTCCTATTTGTATTACCCATAGTAGTGGAGAGGATTAGTGGCAAATGCTAAAACCAAGAGAAATTTGTAGTGGGCTTTTAAGGAAATCATCATTCTATGTTTATATCAAGTTTTCCTTCCAACGTATTTGACGTAAGCCAATATTAAAGTTTGTCTTCATTCCTTGAGCACACTGAGTTTAAGTGGAATCTAGTGCCCTGGAAACAAAAGGGGAAAACAAACCTGTGAATTTTTCAGTACTTTAGAATTCTAAAAAATGGAGCATCCATACTTAGAAAATTGGGTACTTTATCTATTGGTTCATACTAGAATGTAATGTAATATAATGTATAATGTTATTTACAAATGGTGACAAGATTTAAAACAAGGGTAACTACATAAAATCTTTCTTCTTCTCTGGAAAGTAATCTCCAAATGTTCAGGCAGGTCACAGCTCATATTCTGTTTCTTAACAATACTTTAGAGGTTATAACCGTGAGTTAAGGAAGCAGCCAATCAGTGTGCTGTTTATTGAGGAAATATTAACTCTGAAAACTTGACTTTTTCTTTTCTAGTATTTCACATTTACAGTTATTTCCTAGGTAGCAGTAACTGTCTTTAGGTATTGTAATTATCTCGTCTTTTATTCCTTGAAAAGTAGTTTTCTGACCTGTCTTTTATAAATCATTGAGTTACTAAGTAATAGATGTGAGGATTTTTTTACCCTTCACCATAGAGTTGTTTCTGTTTCTCAACCAAGCCCCTATCCTCCCCCAACCTGAATATATCAAAAGAAAACGTTTCCCCTTTGAGAATTTGGTATATACTGTATGCTTCATATAGTACTTTTTTATTATACCCATATATACAGAATGCAGAAATGTTTATTATTTGCAGTCTCGATGTGGCTTCTATATATCCCTAGTTGGGGGACTTCTGTTCCTAGTTTTCAGATGGTTCTCCAGGTTGACTGTTCTATAATTTGTAATTTTGATGTCATGGGAGGAGGCCAGCACTGTGTTCAGCTACTCCATCTTCACAGGAACCAGTGCATTCATTTTTAGTACGTTTGAAGGTATTGCATGATGTCAGTGTGTGTGTGTGTGTGTGTGTGAGTGTATGTGAGCACATGTGTAAGGTGTCATTTTGAACTTGAGGCCATCACTGCTGTAGAAATGAGGGCTGCTTGGAGTAGAGTTGGCAGTAAGGTGTGCGCATGTGTGTTGTGGGGGAAAGGTGAAACACCAATGTTGTTTACAGTGGTTGAAAGATTTATTAGCACATGCAGTTCAGCTGTATGTCCTCTAATCACCACGTACCTCATCAAAAAGCAATAATTGATCATTTCATTAAATTATCTTTTGTTATGGAGCTAATTAAGCCCTCTTGGTTAATTTTTTTGACTTCATTCTAATCTTAAATTGTTAAAGATGATCTGTGTGTTTATTTGTTATCTTTAGAGCTTATTTAAATTATTTTTATAGTTCAAATATAGTGATTAAGCTGTTATTAAACTTGTATTGTTTATTAGGTCTTTCCCAACTCTTAAGAGGAGAATAGGTGAGAAGGCCACCTAATTAGGTGTTGCATGTGTGCCAGCTGTGGCATCAGATGGCAGGGGACACAGCCTGGAGCAGCTCTAGGCTTCTGCTGTTGTTAGGCATGTGACTTCAGTAGGCTCACTTGGTTTCCTTCTCTGTATCTAGTGCAGATCCTAGCTGACTGGCCGTGGCCTTTCAGGTGTGAGTTCAGTGGACTCCGTTTCCATGTGCTGTGACTTCTAAGGGCTCTGCATTCACAGTCACCCTGGCTCCTGATTCTGTGGTCTGAGCTTTTGCACCCCTGGCACTGTCAGTTCACGTGCATCTCATTTACTACAGATATTTTTTTCCTTTGCAACAAACTGATAATGATTTTAGACTCTATCAACCCTTTTATTATTTTTTCCATATCTCCTCAGCACAACATTGTGTGTTCATATCAACATTACAGTGACCTGTGGGACAGTAGGAAAGTTTGCCGCTACAATTTGTGGATCCTTACATTCTCTGCTATTAATAGCTTTTTCTCTCCCCCTCCCTGCTTTTTCCTGCTTCTCTCTCACCCACGGATGTGGATGCATTTCTTATGCAGAGCAGTTTAAATCTCTTATACTCTGTTCTTTCCACCTCTGCCTTCATGTTCGTCTCATCTCCCACTACCAAGCCACCAAGCGGCCGCTAGGTTCTTTTTTTCTACATAAAGATAGTCCCCTCCTGCAATTGTGTGTACCTGACGCTAAATAGGCCGCATCAGGTACACTCACAGGGTCACTGAGGCGGCACTACCAGGCTCTCCAGCCGATGCCCCGTGCTCCCCACGCTGCCAAGCTGGCTGCCTCTGACAGTGGCTGGTTATCCCTACGGCCCGCGGGCCGTATCCGGCCTGTGGAGACCTTTTAATCTGAATAAAATAATATTAAATAAATAATTAAAAACAACATCTATGTTTTGATTCTTTTTTATTTGGACCTCGAGTGTGTAGTCGGCCCCCAAACTGCTGTTTGATAGTTAATGCGGCCCGCGGGCTGAAAAGTTTGGAGACCCCTGATATAGACGAAAACGCTTTCTAAAATGTGTACCAAGAGAATAGAAAGTATTGTTAGCATCGTTACTCTAGCTTTAATTACTGAAACTATGTGCTAGCTACCCTCCTCTTTCAGTATCCCTACTGATAATCACCAGAGTCTCCTTCAATTCACAGCTGCCCGTGCTGACGTGTGTAGCGGCACAGGGGAAAGGTTCAGGATCTTCCGGGCTGAGAAAACCTACGCTGTGAAGGCGGGAAGGTGGTATTTTGAATTCGAGGCTGTCACTGCTGGAGACATGAGAGTTGGCTGGAGCAGGCCAGGTTGTCAGCCTGACCAGGAGCTGGGCTCTGATGAATGTGCCTTTGCATTTGATGGCTTTAAGGTGAGTGGACTTTGCCATACACCAAACACAGGAGTCTGTAGGTGCCCCCACGGCCATGGCCGCACTTCCCTATGGGTAGTGCGGTGATACTAGCATCTGCCAGATCACAGATTTGGAAAAATAGTTCCTATGAAAGCTTTTGTTCTTGCTGCCCAAAACATTGTTCTCCACCCCACAAACAGAGTAAAATTGATATAAAAAAGACAAATCACCCTTGTCTACCAAAAGTGTTAAAAATATCAATACTAATTAAAAATGCATACACTTTTACACAGCAGTTCCACAGAAGAAATTTATCCTCTAGCAATAATTAACGATAGGCACACACATTTAATAACCATGACAATACCTAAGGCAATGTGGTTTATAATCACAAAAAGTTTTCCTTTTTACATTGTTAGTGATTTTCATTTTCTAAGCTGGGAGGAAGCTGGTCAAGTGCTTATTTTACTATTTAATTATACATTTTAGACACATTTAAAGATATTTTTGTCCATATTTATATAATATTTAAATATTAAAAATAAAAATATGTACATATGAACATAGCCACAATAGAATAATAATCATAGCCATTTTGGTTGTAAAACTGTAGCTATTTTATTGTTTTATCTTATTTCTATTTTCTGATTTTCTTCAATGAATTTTCATTCCTTTTCATATGAAGGAAAATTTTAATATAAAAAATTAGAATAAATAAGCAATCACGTAGATATCGACAATTGGTCACTCAGGTATGTGTGTGTGGGAAAGCGTGTCTAGGCTGGAAATTAGCACTGTGTCTTATAGGACAACTGACCCACTTTGCTCTGAAACATCACATTTCCTGAGTCCTGTTTTTATTTCAGGAGGAAAAATTTAACACCTTTTGATACCTAATTAACTTAAATGAACTTTTAAAAAAGTGCAATGTAGTGTACTTGACAAGAATCATATCATTGTTCTGCATTGGTGACTATATTCCATTATATAGTGGTTCATAATGAAGGTAATGCTTAAGGGGAAAGTTAAAGATTTATCTGACAAAATAATTAATATAACTTATTTTGTACCTATAAATTAGTAGCATATTCTATAGATTCAAAAGTCACATTTACCAAATTATGTTTCAAATGTATTTATAATACAAGGTTTCACATGTCTTTATAAAACAATGTTAGCATCTGTATTTAATCTTTAGCTTGTTATTTCAGTTTATGTATTAATATTTTTAGGTTTGATTTGAAGCTTTTTATTTATTTATTTATTGTTTTTTATACTGAAATGCTTCTAGATTTCTGTTCTGTTAAAGTTGCAGTGACATTGCTTCTCAGGAATAGAATTTTATTTTTAAATAGATGAAAATTAGAATTTTCTTTTTTTTAAAGATTTATTTTATTGTTTGAGAGAAGGGGTAGAGAGAGAGAGAGATTGAGAGAGAAAGAAGGGGGAAGGGCCCAGAGTAGTCTCCATAGTTGTGCACCATCAGTTGTGATGTAGTTTAATTGCACACAGGTGGATGTGGGGCCACACTGAGTAGGAACCAAGCTGGGAACCTCCTGCATGGGAGGGGAGAACCTTCACTGCCATCCAGGTGGTTACCAGTTGTGCCACAGTTCAGCACATGGTTTTGCATAGGCCCGGGCTAGGATTCGATTCCTGGACCTTGAGATTGCAAGGCAAACTCTCAACTTGTTCAGCTATCCCAGCATCCCCTAGAATGTCAGTTTTAATGATATATTCTTAGCTTGATTTTCTGCTCATAATTCTTTGTATTTGGGGAGTAGAGAAAACCAACCTGTATCCTGGGAAGCATTCATTGTATGGATTAAAAAAATATATAAAATATATATAAATATTTATTTATTTATTTTTTTAATAGAGAGTATGTGGAGTAGACGTTTTAAATAATAGACTTAAAATCATGAAATAGCATGTGGGTTTTTCCCAAGTCAATAACATACAGTGTCAATGTAGGGACTTAGAATTCCCAGACAACTCCTTGTTTTGGAAGGCCTCAAAGCTGCTAGTGGTAGTGGAGGGTGCTGCTCTCCTGCCTTTCCTGGTGACAAATGACTCTTCTGTCCTAGGCCCAGCGCTGGCACCAGGGCAGTGAGCATTATGGGCGCTCTTGGCAAGCCGGTGATGTTGTGGGGTGTATGGTTGACATGACAGAACACACCATGATGTTCACATTAAACGGCGAAATCCTTCTTGATGATTCGGGCTCAGAGCTGGCCTTCAAAGATTTTGACGCTGGTGATGGTAAGTGTTGTGTTCAGGCTGGAGGCCCAGGGAGGCTCTTTATTTTGATGCCTCATGGCCACCATCTTTGTTAGAGGGTGAGGGCAGGTAAGTTGCATATGTAACGTCACATGGATGTCCACATGGCTTATTTGATCAAACACTCTTGAAATAACTTTAGTAGAAGTATTGCCTATACTACTTAGCTAGAATCAATAAGGCAGAAATGGCTTTTATGAGTATGATTAAGAAAATCAATGGCAGGCACAGGGATCATTTTCCACAAATACTAAATTTTCATTTGGAACTTGTTTAGTCAGCTGCTTATAGCTTCTTTCTGTTCATTTATTTCACAAAACATGAAATGAGAACTTCTGTGTACCAGGCCCTGTGCTGGATGCAGAGATGACAAAGATGAAGAGAACCTTTATGTAGATTACAGTATACAGGGGAAGTCAACACTTGCATAAGTTTTGTTTGTTGGAGAAGTTCTAAAATAAAGAAAAGCAGGAAGTTCTATGGAAGCACAATGCAGGGAGCAGACTCCTCTGCTGTGAGCTCTGAGATGACCTTGAACAGGGCTATAAAAGATGAAAGCCCTTGTGAAGCAAATGAGAAGGCATTTGTTCTGTAGAGTTGCACTTCCAGTAAGATGGCCTTTGGCACGTGGGGTTATTTTAATTTACATAATTTAAATTAAATGAAATTAAAAATTGAGTTTCTTTTTTTTAAGTTTGCTTATTTATTTATTTGTTTGTTTATTTATTTATTTATTTATTTATTTTTGACAGAGACAGACAGAGAGGGGAGGTCCTAGAGCAGTCTCCATGGTTGCACATCATTAGTTTTTGATATAGTTTCATTCCACAGGTGGGAGCAGGGCTGCGCAGGGCAGGAACAAGGTTGGAGGCCTCGCACATGGGAAACTCTCCCCAGTGAACATGTCCCAACCAAGCACGTGGGTCCACATGGACTGGGGACGGGATTGGATCCTCATACCTCAGGGCTGCTAAGTGAGCACTCAACCCACTGAGCCAGCCCGGCATCCCCTAAAAAATTGAGTGTCTCAGTGGCAGTTGCTACATCTCAAATGCCCAATATGGAGCTCTGGCTAGTGGCACCCCTACTGGGTAACACAGATATAGCACACTTACACTCAGGAAGTTCTCTTGGACAGTTGCTCCAGAACACGGAAGCAAGACATTATTTAATAATATACTATATAAATATTTCATTTCACAGTGACCTGATGATTTTTTACAGGATGGCTTTTGGATATATCATATTCTTTGAATATATATAGTCTTAGATTTTAAGATACACCCCAATCAGTATTTTTAATAGTCTATAAACTTGTCACCAATGTTCAAAAAGTTAGCCAGCCCATTATTTGAAGTAAGTACTACAATCACACATTCAGCAAGCTTCTGAGAGGTATGACCATCATTTCCCCAACATAGATTTGCAAAATTAATAGCAAATATCCGTTTTTACAACTTAATTTTTATTTTGTACACCTATGAGGGCTGTACAGAAAAAAACCTAGTCATACCTGCCTATATTTTTCATATTACAGAACTGGATACTTTCTGGACAGTCTTCATGTATCCATGGGTGGTGAAACTGGCACTCTAGCCCTTGTTATTTTTCTCCCTTTCTCTGGTGTTGTCATTTCAATAGCATGTCAGGGCAGGTGAGAGAAGGACATTTTCTGTTTATCTGTCTATACTGGCCAGTGCTCTGGCTATGGCCTGAGATTTTATTTTTTTAATTGGTTGTTATTTAAACATGTTTGCATACTGTGCTTTTCTTCTTTAGAAGTTAGAGCTCTTGAAATGTTCATGTTAGTTCTGTTTGTTTATTTATAGCACATACATTCACAAAATGATGTTAGAAGGATAAGCAGTGGGAATGCCCACCCACACTATTATACGTCAGCTCATGACAGGTGTCAGTGCTGCAGACAGTGGCCATGTCGGCAGGGATGCGTGAATCTGAGTGGCACAGTCATGTAAACAACTTTGTTTTTTGACTCTAAGTATAATGTCAAATAACTTAAAATTTAAAAAATGATTTGAATCTTATATTGATATGTCTGTTACAGAGTTAATACAGCATTCTGATATAATAAATGGTCTGGAAATTGTGTGATTCATATTGTTGGAGGTGTTGGGGAGGTTTTATGGAGCCATGGTAATAACTATTAACTTTGTTAGAGGGTCAGTTATGATTCTGAATTGTCTGCCATGGCAAGAGTTTATTCATACCTGTGATTTTCAACTGCTTTTTGGAACTGGAATTTCCCCTTTCTCTCCTGATGAACTTCCATTTTATATTTTAAGAAATATCAGCCCTTCAGAAAAGTGCAAGGATACTACAATGAATGCCTGTACAGCTTTACCTGGAACCACCAATTGTTATCATTTTGCCCTATTAGCTTTATCTCTCTGTACAGTTTAATCTTAGTGTGAACACATGTATGGGATAAAAGTTACAGAAGAAGGATTAAAGCTTAGGGATTTTAACTTGCCAAAGTTCTAATTAGCAAGATTTCTGGTTCTGTACTCACCACCCACCAGCACTGAGAACTTGAACTCCAACAACTTGAAGAACCTGTTCTTTAGATCATTTTATAACCACATCACTTTTACACATTTCTAGGGGGGAAAGATATAGGTATATTTCATTTTATTACTAAATGAGTATTTTATTTTTTTAAATAAAATTACTCATTTTTCACAATAAAATACATAATTGTTGAAGAAAATTTGTTAAATTAAGAAACATAAAAAGAGAGAACTGAAATAGATTTAAAATTGCACCACTGTGAAACTTTTTTGATGACAGTTTTCTCATCTTTAAAAACAAACCATATGTTGTATCCTTCTTTATTGAAATATTTACTGTGAATATATTCTATATATTAATAAGTCTTTGACAATCAGATTTTCAAAGATCAAATAGTATTCCATCTTATTAAAAAACAAATATGTATTTATTGTCAACAGAATATTTTGTGATTGCAAACCTAGCCATAGTGAACAGTGTAGAATATTAATCTTTGTGCACAACACTAGTTATTGGCTTTTCTAAATGAAATTTTTTTTTAAAGATTTATTTTTATTGTTTTTGACAGAGAGAGAGAGAGAGAGAGAGAGAGAGAGAGAGAGAGAGAGAGAGAGATACAGAAACAGAGAGAAGGGGGAGGGCCCAGAACAGTCTCCATAGTTGCACATCATTTGTTTTTCCATATAGTTTCATTTCACAGGTGGGCGGGGCTGCACAGGGCAGGAACTGGGCTGGGGTCTCACCCTGGTGAGAACTGAACTGGGGACACTCCCCAGTTCAGCATATGTGTCCACATGGGCCAGGGCTGGGATTCGATCCTCGGTCCCTGGGGCTGCAAAGTGAGCACTTAACCCACTGAGCCATCCCGGCTTCCCCGGAAATATTTTTAATATATAGAAAAATCCAGTTATTAATGTAAAAAACACCCAAAGATCTACTACACAGATAATGATAGGTATCCAGTAGCTAGAAAAACAAAATAGTACTATATTTTTCTGTGTATAAGACAATACTTTTGTCTAAAACTGTTAGATCAAAAATTGGGGATCATTTTACACACGGGAGTAACCCATGTACTGACTTCTTAATGTTGGGTTAGAAAAGTAGGGGAGTGTCTTATACACAGAAAAATATGGGAAGTGTTTACCATCTGAGAGGTTTCTATCTTGGTATCCCCTAGTCTATATCAAGTGGATGTTAGATTTGCCATTTTGTGGGAATATAACGGTAGTTCAAGCTTTCTCTGATCTATTGTATTTATCCCATCTTTTTCTTTGATTCTTTGGGGGACAATTATTTAAAACAAATTTCCTTGGTTACTGCTTTAAGAGCTGTATCTGCAGCTGTGGCCTTTTAAATTTTAACTAGAAACATTGTTCACACTTCCTTGAACACAGCTGGATGTGTTCATCATTGTCAGTAGCACTGTTGTGCAACCATTTGTTTGAATATATATATATATATATGTGTGTGTATATATATATATATATATGTATGTATATACACACACACACATACATATGAATACAAACTGGGTGAAATCATTATGAATTATTGGATATAATTTCTATTGTCTTGTGCTATTTTGAGGGTTATGTATTACTTCAATTGCCATGTTAATTTCAACAAGGGAAAAAGTGTGAATTATAATGGTAGAAAATTGTTAACTTATTTGTAGGATCGACTGTCTTTTTGATCTACAAGTTATGTTTTCTATTTTGTAGTCTGCATGCCAATACTGGTCTGGTTCATAATGCCATTTCAACTTTTGTGTAAAGCATTATAGAAGAAATGAAGAGTACATAAACATCCCTATCCACCAAAAAATACCATCTCATTCCCTTGCCAAAGACAGGTGATTCAAAAGAACTCAAAGCAACAATTAACTGAATTAATATAGTTTCCCTTTTATTCAGTAGTGGATTTACCAGCCCTGCCATACAAATCATCTTATACAATATTCTATTTATTTGCCTATTGCTCATTGCTAGTGCTTTTGATTTGGTTTCTTATGTTCTTTAATTTACTCTTTGAATTCATGTTTTAATTAAGTTAGATGTGTATTGCTCTGCTTAATCGACAGTAGTTGTGACATTCAGAGAAAAGAGACAGATGAGGGAGTTTCAGTAGAATGTTAGTGACTACATCCAAGTATTTTTTATGCATACATTTTTTCATGCCTAGATCTATTGTGCCCTAGCAAAAAAAGGCAAAATTATCTTCATAGACCAAAATCAGCTATCAGTGGATGAAAACCTTTAAAATGTTGCCTCCAATCCTTTTTACTTTGAGCTTTGTATAAAGAATTCTGTAGCTCAGTGTGTTTGGTGTTTGTGCATCTCAGGCTTATTAGCTAGATAGGGAACAACGCACTTTGGCACTTCCCTCTTTCTCACTTTCTCCTGAGCTGGGGGACTTGGGGATGGGCATCTCCTTCTATGATTGCACACTCGAAGTTCTTGGAGGACTAGGACTGCTTAGAAGTTCTCTCATATATTACAGAAGAAGTCCAAGGTGAAGAAAGGACTTACCTAGGGGCCACACTTACTAAATTATCATGCGAAGTTCAAATACTGATCTTCTGACCCTTACATCTAACACTTAAGGTTGGTTCTGTCTTTATTTCACTGATGTCTTCACCTTAGGGTGACATCTCTCACAGTGATAGCAGTTCTGGAACAAACTGTAATTCCACACTAACAGGGTGTCTCATGCTAATGATACTGAAGATTTTGATTTTCTTTTCTTTCAGGATTCATACCTGTATGCAGCCTTGGGGTGGCTCAAGTGGGCAGGATGAATTTTGGAAAGGATGTGAGCACCTTGAAATATTTCACCATCTGTGGCTTACAAGAGGGCTATGAACCATTTGCCGTCAATACAAACAGGGATATTACCATGTGGCTAAGCAAGCGGCTTCCTCAATTTCTCCAAGTTCCATCAAATCATGAACATATTGAGGTTTGCTTTTTTTTTTTTTAATTTTAGATCTTTGCCAAAAATGAGGAGTGGAATATATATTTATATATGTGAGTTCTACTTAGACAATTATTGTCACTTACTTAAAATGGTGGCCCTGATGTGTTACACAGTAGTAGAATCTGAACGTAGGATTAAACTCTGCTTTTAAATCCTTTATGAGTGGCTGATTAGACTGATGAATAATTATTGTTTCTCTTTTTATATAGGTAATATCAGGTTCAGTCTGAATACATACAATTATAGCCTAAATGTCCCAAACCATCATCTGAATTTCAAGTAGAACTCTGGGTCTATCTGTAATATGATATTCCTCAGTGTAAACTATCTTATTTATAAAATTATGTGACTCTATTTGGGGTTTTAAAGATGTGATACACATTAGTGGTTTCCAAAATGAAGGAATGAACAATAACAATTAGACTTGACCTGTTACTTCTTTATTTGCTAGGTGACCAGAATAGATGGCACTGTAGACACTTCCCCATGTTTAAAGGTCACTCAGAAGTCCTTTGGGTCTCAGAACAGCAGCACCGATATCATGTTCTACCGCCTGAGCATGCCCATTGAGTGTGCTGAGGTCTTTTCCAAGACTGCAGCTGGAGGGCTGCCTGGGGCAGGCCTCTTTGGGCCCAAGAATGATTTGGAGGATTATGAAGTGGATTCTGACTTTGAGGTTCTCATGAAGACAGCTCATGGCCATCTGGTACCTGACCGAGTTGACAAAGACAAAGAAGCTACAAAACCAGAGTTTAATAATCACAAAGATTATGCCCAGGAAAAGCCCTCTCGTCTGAAACAAAGGTCATTGATCTATGATTTTAACTATGTGGTGGTTATGTGGGGAGGGTTGCAGTAGAGGTAAGGAAATTCCCAATGTCAACTTTTTTTTTCTCTTTCTTCATGCACAATGGACTCTTTAGGGGACAACAGAGCAACATGTTTGTCATCTAATTTGTATCCCAATAGTTACTTCTTATGTGTTTTTTTATTGTGGTAAAAATACACATTACATAAAATTTACCATCTTTACCACTTTTAAGTCTGCTTTAAATTTTAATGTGTATAGCACAGTGAAAGTTAATGTGTTTACTTTGTTATGCACCCATCTTCAGAACTTTTTCATCTTGTGAAACTGAAACTTCGTACCCAATTGACAATTCTTTCTACCTCCCCTCCACCCCTTGTAACCACCATTGTACTTTTTGTTTCTATGAATTCGACCTCTCTAGTACCTTTTATGAATGGAATGATACAGTATTTGTCTTTCTGTGACTGACTAGTGTCATTTAATGTAATGTCCTCAAGGTTCAAACGTTTAGCATGTGTCAGAATGTCCCTCTTTTTTAAGGCTGAATAATATTTCATTGTATGTATAGACCACATTTTGTTTACTTATACATTCGTTGATGGATGTTTGAGTTCATTCTACCTCTTGGCTATTGTGAATAGTGCTGTTATAAACATGAGTGTATAAATATCTTTTTGAGACCTGACTTTCTATTATTTTAGATATATGAGGGCTGTCCACAAAGTATCCAGCTATGTAATATGAAAAATAGAGGCATTTATTGCTGGACTTTTTTTCTGTAGAGCACTCGTATGTGCACAAGTAGGATTGCTGGTAGTTCTATTTTTAAAATTTTGAGGAACTTTTGTATTTTTTTATAGTGGTTGCATCATTTTATAATCTCATCATCACTCTACAAGCATTTAAATTTCTTCATATATTTGTCAACCCTTGTTACTTTCTGTTGTTTTAATAGCAGCCGTCTTAATGACTGTGAAGTTATATTTCATAATGGTTAGATTTGCATTTCCCAGATAATTAGTGATAGTGAGCATTTTTTTCCATATGCTTATTGGTCATTTGTAGATCAGTTTTTAAGAAATGTCTTATCAAATTGTTTGCCCAATTTTGAATTGGGTTAGTTGCTTTTTGTTGTTGTTGAGTTATAGGAGTTCTTTGTATATTATGGATATCAATCCCTTTTCAGATAAGTGCTTTGCAAGTTTTATATTTACATTCTTTGTTGAAAATTAAATAGTATTCTCTCTAAATAGTATTTTTATGGACAAGAAGCCATCTTATTTTAGCATTATTTATTCTTTCTTACACTAAATCTGAATTTTTCAACATCAGAATGATTGATACTCTGGGTTAGATCTGAGTGATTATTTGTTGTGAGAATCTGACCTGTGCATTGAAAGCTGTTTAGCAGTGTTCTGAGCCTCCACCCACTAGATACCAGTGGAATCCCTTTCACACCAGCTATGACAACCAGAAATATCTCCAAATGTTTCCAGACCTTCTCTGAAGAGTAAAATCACCCTGGTTGAGAACCACTCTACTAAACTCATTGTATTCTCATGTTTTATGTTAGGCAGGTCTTCTAATGTTTCTTATTCCTATTCCCATAATATATTTCAGATTTTTGCTTAGAAGAACAAAGCCAGATTATAGTACAAGTCATTCTGCAAGACTTACTGAAGACGTCCTTGCAGATGACCGGGATGACTATGACTACTTGATGCAAACATCCACGGTATGTGGTTGCAACTCATGTTACTGATTTCTACTTATCACCTATTATGCTTTGCATTTCAAATAGTTCACTTTGATTCATGATATTTTGTGAGCTTATTTTAAAAGTAATTATTTGTTTATATTTGGGGGACTGAAAAGTTAAAAAATAAATGCATACCGGTACTCTGATGCATATTATGTAAATAAAGATCTGTTAAGGAAAAATGTTTTTAATAGCACCCTTAAGCCAAATTTTGGTATCTGGCTTCCTGGAAAAATTACATTTGTGACTTAATTGTTTTAAGTACATAGAATTTTCTTGATCTCTAATGGTATGTCTAAAAGAAGATCATTTATTATACTTTGTCAAGTTTTGCTATCTGCCATTTGAAAATTTCATAACAACTCCTAAAAAATGACAAGTGGAAAAAAAACATTGATAGTTATGTTTCTTGTAGAGTGCCCCCATGTTTGAACTTGATTTTCACATATTAGATCTAAGTATTGTGAAGTGATTGTAAAGATTTATTTTTATTGTTTTTGACAGAGAGAGAGAGAGAGAGAGAGAGAGATACAGAGACAGAGAAGGGGGAGGGCCCTGAACAGTCTCCATAGTTGTACATCATTGGCCTTTCCACATAGTTTTATTCCACAGGTGGGCACGGGGCTGCACAGGGCAGGAACTGGGCCAGGGTCTTCACTCCGGTGAGAACTGAACTGGGGGTACCCCCAGTTCAGCATATGGGTTTGCACGGGTTGGGGCCGGGATTTGATCCTCAGTCCCCGGGGCTGCAAAGTGAGCGCTTAACCCACTGAGCCATCCCGGCTTCCCTGAAGTGATTTTAAAGTGTGAAATATTAGATATTAGCAATAGGAAAGAAAAAACATATTCAGAAGTTGGTGACAGGCCTAAAACTCCAGCATAGATCAGCATACTGTATAAGCTGGGAGAATTTGAAGCTTGACTACCTAGTGGTCGATTATTTTATTACATAAATATACTATATATGTACTCATATATATGTATGCATGCTATGTATACATACTACATACATATATACTTGGGGGTATAAAAACCCTTAAATAATTTAGTGTTTATTCAGATAGAGTCTCTTCCCTTTTTCTCATTATTTCTGATTTGATTCAGGATCTCTGTTTTAAGGACTTTCTTATTTTGCACTGTCAGTCCTTGGTGCCCATAACATTTTAAATAGACCCAATGATTTAAATAAAGAAATACAAGGGTATTCTCCAAAATACAAAGACATTGTAAATCAAAGGTTTATTTCTTTTTATCTTGCCAACTCCTCGTTTTGCTGTCTTGACAGTACTATTACTCAGTGAGAATCTTTCCTGGACAAGAGCCTGCTAACGTCTGGGTGGGCTGGATTACCTCTGACTTCCATCAATATGACATAGGCTTTGATCTGGACAGAGTTCGAACAGTAACCGTGACTCTAGGAGATGAAAAAGGAAAAGTGCACGAAAGGTTGGTTTTCCTGTTTTTACACAAATGATATCTGATGAAAATGTTGATAAACCTAGGGATATTTTTCTATGGATTTCATGCCCAGGATAATGTTTCTATTTATGGAAACAATATAATCAAACCCTTAATGCCAATGTCCTTTTTGGTGCTCCACAAGTCAGTGAGGAATTTGAATATATGAAAAGTGAAGACTATTTTAAAGTAAGAGCAGTGCATCCTTTTTGGGTAATGATCATATACTCATTCAGGTGACATTGTATGTGACTAACAACTCAAGTTACCAATACTCAGCCTCCATACTAGGGATCAGGATGGGTGAATGTGAGGGAGTTAACATGTGGTCTGATACATATCTTGGGAGCTGGTTATATCATGGGGAGACAAAGTGAAGACTTGATGGTCTAGTGGTTTATACTAGGTGGATGCATTTGAACTTGGACTGAGGAATAGTGGGTTCTTTCCTTAGCTTGGCCATTGACTCGCTGTGTGACTTTGGGTAAGTCAGTTATACTTTCTGTGCCATCCTTTTCCATTTGTTAAACAAACCAAACTCACACCAAACCTTCAAAAAAGTGAAGAAGGCCATCTTCCTTGCAGAATTAGACAAGAGAAGATCTGATCATTTGCATTTTTGTGCCCATGCATCCTCTCTGATCTGCTGTGATGGGTCTCGTAGAAGTAGTCCTCCATATGTTGCTTTCCTTATATACCTGCACCTCATTTTGGTGACTGAAAGCTCACCCTTCTACCTTCAGGTTTTATGACTTGAAACATTTGAACTTAGTGCCCTTGAGACAGTTGGCCTGGTAAAAATCTCCAGTGAAGAATGTTTTGTGTCAGTATGGGGGCCCCAAACTACCTGTCTCTAAAAATCTTGTTGGGGCATAGAGTTGATTTTCTGAGAAGGAGGCAATGTCAAGAAATAACTCAATATAGGGATTGGCTACCTGATGGATGATTTTTGGGGTAAGAATGGAGTCTAGGGAAGGGTTATTGAAACTTATGTAAGTGGTACAAAAAAAACACAGCTGGCTTTTGATTATTCAGAAACTGACTAAGTCACCTTTCCTTTGTCTGCCTTTGGCTTTTTTTTTTTTTTGGTTTTATATATATTTTTGCTATAGAGTGGCAGAGAAAGCATAAATAAGTTAAGCTTTTTACTATCTCTGGTTAAGGTTTTGGTGAGGGTGAAACTGAGGTGGGGTTCATTGTTAATAATACTGTGTTTGTGCATATTCTAGCTAAGCTTGTCTTTCATACCAGATTACTGGGAATTGTCCATAAAGGGGCATATTTTTAGCCAACTTTTAAATATAGTGAATCACTGAAGGACCACGTAGAAGTTGCTTAAGGACTTTGATAGTGTTTGGAAATGAATGCTTCTGAACTCAGAACAAGTTGTTAAAAAAAAGACTTATGAAAATGAAAATTACAAATTTGGATTATTATTAAACTTTTTTGAATGTCAGAGAAAGGTCCAGTTCGGTTTGAGTTTTTGCAGGGAAAGTGCAGGTCAGTGCTTACTTGGTTCCAACTTGTTGACCTGCCTCCATTAGGTGTGAATTTAGGGATATGTAAGACCTGATTTAGAATGTCCACTGAAGTCAGTGAAGTTTTGCTCAGAGTCACAGACTTGGGCCCATGTGCACCTCTCCCATCATAGCATGAGCTTGTTGCTTGCGCAGCATAACTTAGGTATAGTTTGCAAGATATCCATGAGTCCTCCTATAATCTGTGGTTGTACAAAGATGAAAATGTTTTTTTTTGAAATTCAGCATCAAACGCAGCAACTGCTACATGGTGTGTGCGGGTGAGAGCATGAGCCCTGGGCAAGGACGAAACAACAACGGGCTGGAGATCGGCTGCGTGCTGGACGCTGCTAGTGGGCTGCTCACATTCACAGCCAACGGCAAGGAGCTAAGCACGTACTATCAGGTACTGGTCTGTGGACTGTGCTGCTCCTGGACAAGGAAACCTTTTTAGCCATAAGAGGAAAACACACTTTGTAACATCAAAAAGTAAATTAGAAAAATATGAAAACATAAATGAGTCAGTTATGTATTTTTACTTCTGTTTAAATAATAACTGTGCCATAAGCCTTTTTGAGTAAACAGTACATGCCTCCTGATCACATGGTAATGACATAAAATGCTCCAAATAATTACTAAGAGATGGTATTCGTCTAAGAGAGAGAAAAAGTTCTTTTTCTGGTCCCCTTCCATATTTCTTAGTTGATGTGAAGAAAACAGGTTTTTTTTGTTTGTTTTTTTTGTTCCTTCCTTTACTAATAGTATTACATTCATTGGTTTCTTTAAGGTGGAGCCAAGTACCAAATTATTTCCTGCAGTTTTTGCACAAGCTACAAGTCCCAATGTTTTTCAGTTTGAGTTGGGAAGAATAAAGGTAAGCAAGATTCATTTTGGTATTATATTCAGGTTGCTTTCTATTAGAGAATGACCTCCACTTTTTCTTAAATGAATTCAGTATTTTATTAGTACTGCTATTGATCATATAAATCATTTTTTTTAAGTAGCAATGTTTAGATATTTTATAATCTCTTTCAGATCACTAAGGAAAAATAATTAATTAGAAAGGGTTTGTCTTTGGTCATTATAAGTATATTGTCAGTAAAACTAGGCATATATTTGTTGGTGGTAACACGGTGAAATATGTGCTCTCATGAGAATGAGAGGAGGCAGTAACAAATCAGTACCAACAAGTTGATGCTGTCCACGTGCGAGAAAATAAGGAGAGCCGTGAAATTCTTAACAGAGAGACAGTGATAAATGAGAAGGTGTTCTAGAGGAGAAATCAACAGAATTCAATAGTGAATTGTATTAATGAGATTTTCTGATGAATTGCGTTCAGGTACCCAAGGGGAATTAGGAACCAAGGATTAATTTAAACTTTTCAGTGTGGACAAGGAGGGGAGGTTAATGCAACCACAAGCAGGAGAGCTAGTAGTTAAAATTAGGGAAAAGGGATTGGATGGATTCTGCAGTTGTAAACACTGAGATGCCAGGCACACATCAGTTTTGTCATCTTGGCTTGGTGACCTTGGACATGTTCTTAAACCACATGTGTTCAGTTTCTGCCTTTGTAAGTGAGGTTCCCAGCTACCACAGAAAGACCACTGCATTATGGATTAAGAGAACCCATTACTTTTCTTAAGAGGGCTTTATGGACCTTGCCAGAAGAATTTCTGCAAAATGATAAGGAAATCTATGTTCTGGTGAATTCAAGATTGAAAATGCAAGAAAGGAGGCAGCAAATTTGGATGATATATATACATTTTTAAGTTGACAAAAGCTGGAATTTCAGAACTCTGACTTGTATATTGGTCTATTTGACATTCATTTCCATTTGGGTATTTTATACATGTGGCCAGTTGAATGTGTTCAAAATTGGCCTGCTGACTATCACTGGCCCCTCCTCCTAAACTGACCGTCTACAATCTCCTCGTGTCATTTAAATCAGAGCCACTTGACAGACCCAAGACCTTGAGTCATCCTTGATGTCCCTTCTTTACATTCTGCATTCTGGTTCCCTTTGCCAACATATCCTCCACCTCCTGAGCCCACCCCCATCACACCTATTGATCACTGCCCTGCTCCCCATCTCCATTGCTTTTTGTCTCTGTTACCCAAATGCCTTCCTAGTGGGGTTTCCATAATTCATCCTGGCCCATCTCTTTATCGTTAAACAATCTGAGTGACTGTCACTACTTTAAAGGATAAATCAGATCATGTCATTCTACCATTCAAAACCCTAGAAACCCTGTTTCTCTGAGAGTAAAAGTTAGAGGTCTCATAATTGTTCTCAATCCTAAATGATCTGACATCCTGACCCTCTGACTCCATCTCTACTGCTCTCCCATCCTTCACTCCACGCCTGCCATGTCAGACTAGCTCCTACTGAAACTTGGTCGGTCTTCCTCAGGTCCTATGCACTGACTGTTTTTTCCTGGTAGAAATTTCTTCCCCTTTATAATCATGTGGTTCTTCTTCTTATCTTAACTGCCTTCTTGACAACATCCATTCTGACAACCCTGTTTATTATAGCTGTGCTGCATTCTGGTTCCCCCAACCTGTGTTTTGATTCCTTAATGACCTCTATTCTAACATATTATTTAATGTACTTACTGATTGTGTTTATGTCTCCAATAAAAAAACAAAACAAAACTAGAAGCTGTATGAGGACATTTTGTTTGTTTTGTTCTCGGTCCCTAACGTGGTGCCTGGCTTTTCCCCCATTTGCTGAAGAGAGTAGGAAAGCAGCTTGAGGCTGAGACCATCTAAAGAACGTGGGAGAATGCTCTAGAGGACAGGGGAAGACTGAAGGTCAGGCAGGAAGATGAGAGCATGGTTTTTATATTACGGTCCAGGAGAGGCGGGCAGGGGTGGTATCATGGTCGTAAATGGATGACTAAGCTTTGACAAAGACCTCTCTCTCCTTGAGAACAGACTGAAGGAATTAGAATGGCTGAAGATATATGAGGGCTGTCCAGAAAAAAATAGAGCCATAAATGCCTCTAATACTTTCCAGACAGCATGTGTGTGTGTATGTGTGTATACATATGTGTGTGTGTGTGTATATATGTATATTTGTGTGTGTGTGTGTATATATGTATATATATATGTGTATATATAAATAAATAAATAAATAAATAAAGGTGGGTCGGGGGGGAGGGAGAATAACTTGTGTTACTTAATTGTGTTCTTGTTTAGTAGTCAGATTTATTTGTTGAGGGGTCTCTGGTATTTTGACAGATCTGATAGACCTGACGGTGAGTGAGTATGTGGTGTAGGATGAGGTGGGTGACAAAAGACAGGGACACATGGATATGATCTCTCTTTTAGAAGTTTGGCACTGAGAGTAGCTACGGACTCTCTGGGTGTCCCTGAGGGCCCAGCTTGGTAAACAAACATTAAGGATATGTGATTATACTTAGGTGCACTTTATTCTTGGTGTGAAAGAGTGTGGGAGGGAAAGAAACACCCCATACCTGTGCCTGCCCTGGAACTCTAGGTATTTCTCTCATAGTATTTTCTCTGCCTGTCCTCTCAGGAACTCTTCAACCTAATTTCTATTACTTGTATTGACTGTACTCACCGTGTAGTGTATCTTACTTCCCGTATTTCTTGCCTGTCATTGTTACCTCTTGGGGAGGCTTACAAATTAGTTCTCTGCTTCCTTATCCCCTAGAATGTGATGCCTCTCTCGGCGGGATTATTTAAGAGTGAGCATAGAAACCCTGTGCCTCAGTGTCCTCCACGGCTCCACGTGCAGTTCCTGTCACACGTCCTATGGAGCAGGATGCCCAACCAGTTCCTGAAGGTGGACGTGTCCCGGGTCAGCGAGCGCCAGGGCTGGCTGGTACAGTGTGTGGAGCCCCTGCAGTTCATGTCCCTGCACATCCCCGAGGAGAACAGGTCTGCCCTGCCCCTCACTGTCTGTGTGCAACACTTCCAACTAGACCACTCCCCAGGGGGTGCAGGTTGGGTGGGGACACAACATGAGGTTGAAAAATATTTCTTATGGCAATGGTGACAATACTTTTCATATTCCAAGTTTAAATATATTTCTCAGTTACTTTGTTACTGCAACAAAATTATTATACTTTAGTTGAGGAGGTGATTTGGTAGTGCACTATTTACTTCTGCTCTCATTTTCCTTACGACAACAGCAAGTAAAACCTCAGGCAGGTAGAGCTGTAATCCACCTCACCACTTAGCAGAGTAGTACGCTACCACAACTGCAAGATGTCAGAGATGGAGCCATAGAAATCACTTAGTTCAGCCCTTCATGTGACAGATGTGAAAAATTGAGACTAGGAGACATTAATGAAAGACAGTTGTGAATAAGTGGAGGGCTTTGGAATCAAGCTGACCTGCATTCTGGACAGTAATAATCAAACATAAGGTACAATCAGTTCTCAAGTTACCTTTATGAGTTAATTTTTTCCATGGTGGAGCCATTTAGAGGGCAGAGATTTCATTTTAGCAGCCTCATTATTTAAAAAAAAAAAGGAGCTTATTTTGGACCAAGATTTCCCTTCCAAAATATCATTAAAAAGTTCAGTCACAAATGGAGTGAAAACATTGCATGAAAACAATGCAAAGACAAATGTATTGTCCTTGTATTTTAAGTCTTTAATCTTAAAATGATTGTAGGAGCTATGTCCATTTTTATCTATTTTGACATGCATGATACATTTCTTAATTGTAATAATTTTAAAATTTAATGTGTATCTTGGGAAACAGTTTGTTACTTCCTCAAAAAATTAAATATAGAGTTGTCATAGGATCCATCCGTTCCAGTCCTAGATATATACCCAAGAGAAATGAAAACATGCCCACACAAACCCTGCACACAAATGTTCGTAGCAGTGTTATTTACAGTAGCCAAAAAGTGGAAACAACTCAAATCAACCAATGCACCGATAAAGTGTGGTCTATCCACACAATGTTATTTGGCAATAAAAAGAAATGAAGTACTGATACATGCTACAAAATGGATGACTGTTAAAAACATTATATTAAATTTAAGAGGCCATTCACAAAGACCACCTATTACTATAGGAATTCATTTATATGAGAAGTTCACAATAGGCAAACCTTTAGAGACAGCAAGTAGTTTAGTGATTACTTAGGGCTGGTGAGCCTGAGGAGTGACTGCTAATGGGCGTGGAACTTTCTTTTTTTTAAATTGTTTTTGAAAGAGAGAGAGAGAGAAATACAGAGACAGAGAGAGAACTGAACTGGGGGCACTCCCCAGTTCAGCATATGGGTCTGCACGGGCTGGTGCAGGGATTCCATCCTGGGTACCCAGCGCTGCAAAGTGAGCGCTTAACCCACTGAGCCATCCTGGCTTCCCTGGGACTTTTTTTAGTGTGGTAAAAATGCTCTAAATTTATATTATAGATCTGGTTGCATGAATCCATTAGTATACTAAAACCAAGGGATTATATATTTTAAATGGTAAATAAATTGCATGGTATGTAAATTATATCTCAAAGACATTTTAAAAGAAATCCAAAGAAAAATTAATCTGGGCAGGTAAATTTTATTAAATATATTACATATTTATTTATATATTTTAAGTGAAATAATTAGAAAGATATGTTATTTACAATGTTCCTCTCTTTAGATGATTGGTTTTATTACAATTTCATACTTCTTATTTTATGTGAGAAGTTTTATTGGAAATTTGCATCTGATGATTTAAAAAAAATTACTCAGTGACTAAAATAAACAACATTTGGGGAAAAAGTTTTCTAAGTAAAGAATTTTAAGATTGTAATTTAATGTCAACATGCCTTTAGAACCCCAACATATGCTCTAGTCATTGTAATTTATAACATATTAATTACCTGTGACAGATTTATGGATAATTTATATTAAGGACCTGTGACAAATGGATGGATAATTTAAACTCTATAGACCATAAAGAATTTAAGTCAGTTTCCCAAAATATATAAAATTCAAATGCATAAAAAAGTGTCATTGGAATCAGGTGACAGAGAAGATGAGGATAGGAAAATGACAGAGCTAGGGTAGGACTGATAATAATCATCATACCCCACTGTGCTACATGGTTGGTGAAGTCAGGTCCCACATTGGTCTCATGCTTCCTAGAAGCCAAAGAACAATCTAATGAGTTTTAAAATTCAAGTCCAAAAGGCAAGTGCCAACTAGTAGGTGAGTAGAATCTTTTTTTCATGTCCCAGTAAGTTGGCAAATAATTAATATTTAAAAATTTGGGATGGTAGTAGATATGGAATTCCTCTGTTTTTCTGGAACATGTCATGGTTTATGATTTAATTTACTTCTTTTTTTGGTGGTTTCCCTCCTCAAGTAGACAGTTAGCTACCTTCAGGCAAGAATTGTCTTCATATTGTTCACCTCATGTTACCAGTGCACAGTGCTTAATAACTAATAGACACTCCATAATAATGGATGAATAGAAAAATGACATTGAGTCATCAAAAAATGTTTCCACTGGGGACTACTAAAGAGTATAATAAGCTGAATAGTCAGTTTTTATTTCAGTAACAATCCAAAAATCTTAGTGGCTGCAAACAAACACTTCTTGCTCATTTTACATAAGGTCCTACGTCCACTGCAGCTCTGCCCCAGGCTGGGGATAGACTGTGGGTACAGCCCCATACCTTCTTACCCTGATATTCCAGTGATGGGGCAGCCCAGTCTGGGACACATAGTTTTCAGGGCCAAGGGTGATGTCCATGAGAGCTGACACCTCAGGCCTCTAAGAGTTTCTTTTGGCTTGTGGAAGATATTGTTTCTACTTAGATTTTCTTGTCCAAAGCCAGTCATACAGTCAAACCCAAAGTAAGTGGGGGCAGATAAGGTTATCCCATCTGCTGTGAAGAGGAGGGAAGCTAATTTCCTGTGAGCAGTGTAATTCACAGCATGTGCTAAGCAGGAGCTAGATTATATATTTGGCATTATTCTTACAACAGATAAAATAACGAGTTATTTCTTTTGCTGCCTACTTGCTACAGCTATGGTTCATTGAAATATGAATATTACTATTATATTGGTGTGGGAAGACAAACAACCTCACTTGAGGTGTGAGCTTTGGATTGCCTTGACTCTAGTGTAAAATTATTAGATGTAGATGACAAATCCTTCAGGATTCTCTTATTTATCCCTTCTGCAAACATGTGTTGGTGCTCATGGTGTTCCTGGCATTGAATACAAAGTGGTGAGCAAGGCAGATATGACCCTTACCTTAAAAGACTGATCTAGTAGGGAGAGCAGAAAGAACAGAGTATTATCAAATGAATGATGGTGAGGTAGATTGGGAGTGACAGCAACAAAGTAAACTATGGAGTCCTTGTATGTCATTTCTGACATTTTGTGAGTAATGAGACTGTAGACTAAGTATGTTTTTCTGTGAGAACCCAGAACACAGATATTCTGTGTTGCTACCGTGAACACATTTGGTGTCTGACCATCATTCTGACTGAGGTGTGGGGTCCTTGTCTTCCTGGGAGATTGAAGAGCCCCGCCTAGGACCCAAGAGTCATCATCTACCACTCTTTGAGGGAGGGGGCTGCTCAGCCACACCTTTCCAAGAATTGGATGCTGACAGCAGGACCCAGCAATTGTGTGGTTTTCTGGAATGCCAGATACTACTTGAAGTGGGTTTATAATGCAGGAAGCTTCTGATTTGGAAAGTTGAGAGGTAGATTCTGGACAAATTCTGTACCATGAAGCCACCATGGCTTTTCATGCAATGCTCGTGACCTGGAAAGCACAGACACAGTGGATAGGCATGAACTAGTTAGGATAGTGACAAAGCATAACGCTAAATACCAATAATTATTCAGTATCTACTGTGCACTAGGCTGGGTGCTGGATGAATATTCCTATTAATAAACAATACATAATACCATATTTTTCTGTGTATAAGATGTCCCCATGTATATATTACCCCTACTTGTCTAACCCAACATGGGTTAATTCCATGTATAAGATGCCCTCAAATTTTGGTCTAACAATTTTAGACAGAAGTATCATCTTATACACAGAAAAATAGGGTAATCCCTGTTCTAATGAGTTTATATTACATTCATATCAAGGACACTTTTCTAGATGAATGGGATTCCCTTGATTATGAATATATCACATTTCTGCTTTTAATGCTACAGTGTCATCTATGAACAAACTATATAATTTAAATAGTTTAGAAAAAATAGCACATGTAAAAGATTTGATAAAAAGAATGTGATTTAAAAATAAATGCTATGCTAAAAGGAGACTTTAGGCACATTCTGGCCACATTTTTAAAGGTTTATGGGTTGAAAGGGCGTGATACGTGGCTGAAGTAAAATGGCCTGAACTGGGTAGCAATATTGTAGAAATTCAGATACCCAGCAGAAATGTTCTGAGTGAAAATGTTACTCTAGTGTGTGCTTCATGAGCTGCACTCACCTACTGGAAACGCCGATGGCACTGGCATGTGTGTGTGCCTGTGAGGGACATGAGAAGGTAAATGAGGTGAAGGCAAGGAGCTCTCTGTTACCTGCTTCTAACTGGTTAGGTGGATAGCTAGTCACAGGTCAGAGACAAGGGCGCAAACTCTGCATCTAAGGCAGTTTTCTGGCTTCTCAAACTTAGTTAGCCAATGTGGAAAGGAGAGTCAGGATTTCCCGAGGAGTGCTCATATTCTGAAAGGAGAGTCCCAGCTTCAGGCTGAGATCCAAGTATCTAAAAGAGGTGCCCAGAACCTGAGTTGATGAATGAAGAAAGGGGTCCAAACATGAGTGGGGGACATTTTCAATATTAAATTCCATACAGAAGATCACTTGTAAAACATGTAGAACTGAGTTTTAAATAATCCGTGCTGCCCTTAAACATGCCATGGAAACAATACGAGAAAGGAAGAGAGTGTCTGTTTCCATAAGCTCTTGACTTCTCCTTGTGGACTTCTGACTGTGCTGCCCTGACCTGTCCTGCAGGTCTGTGGACATCCTGGAGCTGACGGAGCAGGAGGAGCTGCTGCAGTTCCACTACCACACCCTGCGGCTGTACTCGGCCGTGTGTGCCCTGGGCAACCACCGCGTGGCACACGCACTGTGCAGCCATGTGGATGAGCCGCAGCTGCTGTATGCAATTGAGAGCAAGTACATGCCGGGCCTGCTGCGTGCTGGCTACTATGAGCTGCTCATAGACATCCACCTGAGCGCCTATGCCACTGCTCGGCTCATGATGAACAGCGAGTTCATCGTGCCCATGACTGAGGAGACCAAGAGCATCACGCTCTTCCCTGATGAGCACAAGGAGCATGGGCTGCCTGGCATTGGCCTCAGCACCTCACTGCGGCCACGCATGCGCTTCTCCTCGCCCAGCTTTGTGCGTGTCAATCACGACTGCTACCAAGACAGCCCAGAGTTCCCACTGGACACGCTCAAGGCCAAGACCATGCAGATGCTGACCGAGGCAGTGCGGGAGGGCGGCCTGCATGCGAGGGACCCGGTTGGGGGCACCACGGAGTTCCTCTTTGTGCCACTCATCAAGCTCTTCTACACACTGCTCATCATGGGCATCTTCCATGGTGAGGATTTGAAGCACATCCTGCAGCTGATTGAGCCCCGGGTGTTCACTGAGGCTGCCCTGGAGGAGGAGCAGCAGCTGTCACCCAAGGAGCTCCACACAGAGGATGCCAGGCCTGAAGGCACACACGGGGATTCAGCAGAGGGGCTGCTGCAGATGAAGTTGCCAGAGCCTGTGAAACTGCAGGTGAGCAATGGGAAGGGCTGCAGTGAGCAGTGAGAAGGGCTTCAGGTGAGCAGGGGAAAGGCCCCAGGTGAGCAAGGGGAGTGTGCAGGTGAGCAGAGGAGGGGCCCCAGGTGAGCAAGGGGAGTGTGCAGATGAGCAGGGGGAAGAGCTGCAGGTGAGCAGGGAAAAGGCTGTAGGTGAGTAAGGGAAAGGGCCTCAGATAAGCAAGGGGAGTGTGCAGGTGAGCAGGGGAGGGGCCCCAGGTGAGCAAGGGGAGTGTGCAGGTGAGCAGGGGGAAGAGCTGCAGGTGAGCAGGGGAAAGGCTGTAGGTGACTAAGGGGAAGAGCCCCAGGTGAGCAAGGGGAGTGTGCAGGTGAGCACGGGGAAGGGCCCCAGGTGAGCAAGGGGAGTATGCAGGTGAGCAGGGGTAAGAGCCCCAGGTGAGCAGGAGGAGAAGGGTTGAAGTACTCAGGATCCTGCAGAGCCAAAGCACTGAAATGGGCCTGTGTTCCAGTATAATGGTCGTTGTCCATAAAATTAACTGTCATCCTATTGTGTTTTGGGATCTGCCAATCTAATTTTTTTACATTTGGAATGGAAATAATGAATTTTTCAATTATGTCAATTGATATAGTTAATAAAAGATAAATTTATTATATTTGTCTAGGTGGTTTCCTTGGCCAAGTATAGGTCTGTCTGTCATTCATGTCTACAGTTGTGGCCTGTCACTGTTCCTCTCTGTATTTGTGATTTGTGTGTGTATGTGTATATATATATGTATAGTTGTGTATATATGTATATTTGTGTATATCTGTGTGTATGTGTGCATATGCATATTTGCATGTGTATATTTGCATGTGTGTTTGTGTGTGTGTTTATATGTTCGTGTGTAGGTGTGCATGTCTTTGTGTGTATACTTACATATCTGTGTATGTGTATATTTGTGTGGGTATATGCATATTTGCATATGTGTATATCTGAATGGGGCATAGGTTATGGGCTTCTATCCTACTGGCTCTTCTCCCTCTGATTCATTAGCCATTTCTTGCATGCCTCCTCTTGTTTCTGCACATGCATCTCACCACATTTTGATGGAATGTGTGAAATCCAGATGTTTTGTACGCCTGCCTGCACTTTCGCCAATCTCAGGCTCTTGCTCATCAGTAAGAGTGCCTGTCTCACAGCCAGATGTCACTTCCACTTCCTGCATGTGTTTCCAAGGAACTGAAGTCATGGTTTGTGTTGTGCCCATGATGTTTGAGGACCCTTTCCTCAGCCTCTTTGGTCCATTAGAGTCACTGGGATGTTTGCATCAATAGCATGCTGCTTAAATCTACATTCCTCAGTGAGGTCTTCCTCTTAGCCAGACACTCAGTGTTGGGGAAGGGAACAGATATGGGCCGTGCCTTCATGAAGCTCACAGTTCCTGGGGGAATTATACACTTGATGATGCATTTCCTTTAAAATATCTTATTGCTAATTACAGTAAATGATTTGAAAGAATAGAATGAATGACTAGAAGAAAGAAAATTTCACCTGAATTGCTGTGGAAAGATGAGGGGAGGCCACTCTAAGTTGAGGTTTCTGCTGAGCTGTTTTTTTTGGTGAATGTGGGCAAGGAGTGGGAAGAGTGTTCTCGGAGCTTGTCACACATAGCACATGACACCACAAGGTTCTGAAGCAGGAAGAAACCACGTGGCTGCAGCTGACAGAGCTGAGGAGAGTGGGCAAGACAAGCAGAGCCCACGTCACACAGAACCAAGCCCGTTGTGCTAAAACCAGCCGAACGTTGGATTTTGAATTTTAGTCTAAATTCAACCAAAACCACTGAAGAATGTTAGCAGGAAGATTTTATTGTAAAATTTTAGTGTAGCTGCTATGAGGAAAAGAGATGAGGAGGAAAGAAAGGGTTACCCAGGACCCACTGAGTTGGGAGACTGTCACATGGGCCCGAACTCAGGGGGATGGAGCTTACACTAGGGTGGGACAAAAGATACAGATGGTAGAGGATGGACACTAGGGCTACTTTAGAACCAGCATTGACAAAAATGGCTCTTGTGGATGGTGACATATAGGGTTTTAATGTCCTTTAAACACTGTCTTGTATTCATATCACAGTTAATAGTAGGTATATTTAAATGTTTTCCTAAACTTGGGTAGAGTATCTGGTAGGCATGTTTCTACCAAGTTACAGTATCAGTTAATAGTCCTTTGGGCTTCTGGTAGGACAATATTCAACTAGTCACTTAGAGAATAAGCAGTAAAACCACTTAATTAACCACTTACATGCAAAGTCTAGAGACAGGCAGTTCCAGGATTGGTGTAATAGCTCAGTGATATCATCAGAAACCCCAATCTTACTATTCTTGTTTGACCTTCAATCTGTGGTTTTCATCCTAACATGTGTCACTTTGTGTTACATCTTCCTCCAGTGATCATGTTATGGCCCAGCAATACTCATTTTGAAAAGAAGGTGTTCTAGTCTTATAATGATGGAAAATTGTTCCCAGAAGACCCCTGGCAAATTTTTCATTACTTATCCCATTGGCCTCTAGCTGCAGAGGATGTGGGCACAGTAAGTGTCCACCAAAGGGACATTCATTTACCATTTTGGCTTAGATAAATTTTGTTCCATTCCCTGGGTCTTCTACCCAAAACTAGGATTTAGTTCATAGAAGAGAAGTGTTCACCTCTAGACATCTCTGCCACTGATTTTGATTTGATATCCGTTGACTATTTAAATCTTCAAAAATTAAAATTGGTGTCTTTTTAATTGTCCTTTTAGATGTGCCTGCTGCTTCAATACCTCTGTGACTGCCAAGTCCGCCACCGGATAGAAGCCATAGTGGCCTTTTCAGATGACTTTGTAGCCAAGCTCCAAGAAAATCAGCGCTTCCGATACAATGAAGTCATGCAAGCCTTAAACATGTCTGCTGCACTCACAGCCAGGAAAACAAAGGAGTTTAGATCACCACCTCAAGAACAGGTATGTGAATGAGTTGGAAATTATGCATTTTTACTTTGGGCTTTAGCTCATTCAGGATCCATGCATTGCAAAGTTATATTAATACCATAAGTTACAAGTGTATTTTTTTCTGTTCTCTTTAAACTAGCCAAGTGATGTAGTCAGTATTCTTAGTTTCACCAAACAATCTACTTGGTTAGTTTAAATACACCAGAGACTTATTATAAGGGATCAGGTGTATCATGGACTCTCTGAGGATACCATTGTGTAAGATTCTGAGTTCTGCAAATAGAAACAATATCCAACCACAAGTTGGTCTTCACTATTAATATGATTCTGTCCCAGCTAACAGGAATCTTGACTCCTAGGACTTAATGCTAGTTACTTTCTATATAGTTCCTCCAAAGAAGAACAAAAGTTCACCACCATCATTCTTGCTGAAAGATTGATCACCTGTTTGTGTGTGTGTGTGTTTTTTTTTCCTCTTGTCATTTACCTCTATAGTTCCCTGTAGGTGTAATAGGACCACAGGCTCATGCCTGAACTGAAGAATGAGTGAGTTTTAGAATGTGAGTTTTCTGGAATCTTCCTCAGGATAGGACTCACTGTGAGACATTACTAAGAGGTAGCTATAGTGGTCAAGGGTACAACGGACAGATCTTATCTTTGATATCCTTACATTTCCCTGTAGATTCAAGATACTTCTGGATGAAAGTGTTTAGGTACTTATGGAAAAACTAATTTTTTTTCTCACCAGAACGTAATTTCATTGAGGGAAGGGTCATAGAATCTTATTTATTACTATAAACATCATTTATTGAGCAGAGAGCAAGTTTATTCTCCTCTGGATTAACTCCACTTTTTAAAGTGTTATTGTGAGACTTCTGCTTATGGAAGGATGGAATACATGTGCTTTTCCCTATTCCTCTGAGTACAACTACAACCCTTGGTATTACATAAAAGACAATGTAAGAAGATTGACCATTAGAGAGGAGAAAGGAGGCTAGCTACAGAACTCAGAACCTGAGAAAAGACAGGGTGGTAAGTTCCCTCAGTTTTCTTTCTGCCCCATCTGTCCCACAAGTGGAGCAAGAGAAACTGGCCTCCTAGAACTTCAATGAACATAGACAAGAAGAGCCCCAACAGAAGCCTTCTATGTGCAGCCAAAGGACAAGGAAAACTGTCTGTCTTTCTAGCAAGACAGAGAACACTTATGTGATAACTGTATGGCTCTAGCCAAACACCGCAGAAAACATTGTACCCTGATCTCCATCTCAACCAGCAGTGCTTAATGAGGAGCCCAGACTTCCACTCTCAGCTGCTGTAATGAGGTACTCCAGGTGGGAGCTGTGACCTCATCTTTGCTGAGTGGTAAGAAGGCCTCCAAAGAGGCCATGGAGGGAGACATACCAGCCAGGATTGTATGAGTATAGGTGAGTGGGATCTGGATCTCGTGGCCTCTCTCCTAGTAGTAACAAAGTCTCTACCCTCCTTCAAGTGTCTAAGGAAGCCACATGAGGAAATGGACTTCTACTCCCACCTGGCAGTAAGAATGTAACCAAGCTCTTGTCCTGCTAGGTAGTGTCAGATGAAGCCAGAAGTTTAAGCAAAATCCAAAGTCTCATAATATAATACCCAAAATGCCCAGGTTTCCACTGAAAATCACTGACATCAAGATCCAGGAAAAGCTTGAATGAAAAATACGATTGATACCAACTCTGAGATGACAAAGATATTAAAATGATCTGACAAAGCTTTTAAAGCAACCATCATAAAACTGCTTCAAAATGGAAGGAAGGAAGAAATCTCAGCAAAAATATAGATATAAGAAGATATAAAGAGGAATCAAATGGAAATTTTAGAAGTGAAAAGTATGAAGCCAACATTAAAAAACCTCAATAGATGGACTTAACAGCAAAATGGATGTGATTGAGAAAATAATCATTGAACTTAATAAAAAAAGAACAATAGAAATTAGCCCTCAAAATAGAAAATAGACTGAAGAAAACAAACAAACAAACAAAACCCCTAAAAAAATGAGCCTTAGGGATCAGTGCAAATATAAACATAAGATCTAACATTTGTGACATTAAGTGACTCAGGGATAGGAGAAAAGAGGGGAACTGAAAAAAACAAAACAAAACAAAAAAACAACACTTGAACAACTAGTGGTTGAAAGATATAAAAAAAAGTAGTGAAAGATATAAGAAAATTCAAGAAGCTGAGTAAACTCCAAACAGGATACCCACAGAAATAAAAACTAAGACATATCTTCCTCAAACTTCTGAAAACTAAAGACAAAGAAAAATATTTGAAAGTAGTGAGAAATAAATGATACCCATAGGGGAAAAACAAACTGAGTGAGAGCACATTTCTACTAATAAAACATGGAGGTCAGAAGGGAGTGACACAGATTTCAAGTGCTGAAAGAAGAGAACTGTCAACTGAGAATTCTATATTCGGTGAAAATATCCTTTAGGAATGAAGGGGAGATGAAGACATCCTCAGATGAAAGAATACAATGATAATTTGTCTACAGCAGACCTACCCTGGAAGAATACCTAAAGGATGTTCTTTATACAGAAAGAAATGACAAAAGAGTAAAATATTAAAAATCAGAAAGGAAGAAAGAACAACAGAAAGTATTAAGATATGGGTAAATACAGTATATTTTCCTTCTCCCTTTGAATTCTTTACACAAAAATCCACATATAAGTGGACCTGCACAGTTCAAACCCATGTTGTTTAACAGTCAACTGCATATTCAACCCATGGTTAGGAATTCACTTATGCAGAGGGTTGGCTTAAGTTTAAGGTGACCAGATTTTAACATTGGTAAAGCAGGACACCATTGACTGGGTGGGGAGGGGGTTCTTGATTAAAAATTTGGTCTGTCTCCTGCTGTTCCCTAGCTTGTCGTGCATTCTTTCCAAAAATCGGGACTTTTTTAAAACGCCGTGGGATGCCGGACAAATTGTTAAAAATTGGGACTGTCCCGCCAAAAGCGGGACATCTGGTCACCCTACTTAAGTTATGTGTAGGTGTTCTATTGTGAGGGGAGTTGGTGCCCCTAACCCCCATGTTGTTCAAGGGTCAGCTGTACAAGACATATTGAAGACAATTATATTTTAAATGGATGAGAATAAGAGACACAAAGGATATAAAGCTTCTGCACATCACTCAAACTGGGAAAATATTTATACTAGTAGACTGTGTGGTAAATTGTGTATGTATAATGTAGCACCCAGAGCTACCACTATAAAAACTTTACAAAGAAATACACTTAAAAATACCATGATAATTCAAAATGGTATCCTGAAATTTGTTCATCGAACACACAGCAAATTGGGAAAAAATAAATCAGAGCAAACAGAAAACATGTAAAATAACACACTTTGTCTTAACATATCAGTAAATTAATGATTAGAAATGATTTAAATATACTAGTTAAAAGACAGAGCTTGACAGTGGATTTGAAAAAACTCCACATAACTATATGTTATATATAAGAAACTCATTTCAAATATAATTATGTAAATTAGTTGAAAGTAGAAGAATGAAACAAGATTATGAATAATTAATCAAAAGAAAGGGTGCCTATATCAGAGCAAAGAAAATTGCCAGAGAGAGTCACATTACATAGTGATAATGTACGAACTAAACAACAGAGCTGCGAAAAAGGTGACATCAACACAGAACTTAAAGGAGAAATAGACAAAAAACAACAACAACAAAAGAAACAACAAAAAAACAATTATAGTTGGAGACTTCAATACCCATTTCACAGTAATTGATGAAACTAGACATAAAATCAGTAAGAATATAGGAGAATACAAGGCTGTCACCAGCTGTTTTGGATATTTGTGGAACTCTCCACCCAACAGCAGAAAACACATTTTTCTCCTTGTATTATTTCTTATAACAGTATATGAATCTATAGTGATCTCAAAATAAAAGCTTAAAAAAATTCAAATGAAATTATTCTACAAATTTACAATTGTTTCCTAAAGGAAAATTGTAGGACAACAACAGACTTTTCTTTTTCATTCATAAAAGTAATATTATTGTGTCTTAAATGAAAATAAATTGAAGAAAGTTTCTTGCAGTTTGTTTAATTAACAAAAGCATAGTTATTCATTATATTACTTTTTATTATATTAGTTTTTTTCTTCTCTATTGGTGTATCCTTCTCAAGAGTTTTTTAAAATAGTCAATGAAGTATAGAAATCAGAGACAAAATGAAAGTCTAGGAGAAGCATAATATAATACTTTCAATAACATTTAGATCTTAGTTGATTTAAGAACTCTAAGTATACAAGGGTCTAACATATTGTGGTATCAAGAAAGAAAGCAAATTGCATGACTGTTTTGCAGAATGTTAACCTTTGAGTGATTTGATTTCTTCTGTGGTATTTGTTGAATTCAGTGACAATGCTTTTTCATCTGTTGGGAAATGGTTTACGAGTACGCAAAAACAGGTTTTGAATATCTTTGGTTTTCACAGTTCTATTGTGTCATTCCTGAATCTACATTTTTCTCATTCTCATTATCCCTCTCCCTTGTCCCAAACTTTCAGATCAATATGCTTCTCAATTTTAAGGATGACAAAAGCGAATGTCCTTGTTCTGAAGAAATCCGAGACCAACTCTTGGATTTTCACGAAGATCTGATGGCACATTGTGGTAGGGTATTCTTGACTTATAACTCTTGTTATGTGTGCATGTACTGGTATGTGTACAATTACTGGTGCAAAAGTGAGTATATATGTAAATAGGTTCACCAACATGTGTTCTGCCTGTGGGGAGGACAGCTAAAAATACCTGTTACAATATTATAAAATGGCTAATTTTATGTGAAGAATCTGGAGGGGTAGAGTGATCAGAAAGGCAGTCAGACAGAGCAGAAGAGACCAAAATTTCCTCTTTCCCCTCTTTCCCTCAGTGGTAGGGCATGGGAAGGAAATAGCCAGGTACTTTTGGCAGAAAGGTGAGTGTTGGGTAGATGCAGTCTAAAGATATTTGATCACACACAGTTGTATTTAAACTGATTGAGGGGTCACTTTTTAGGACCGGCATAGGAAATTCAGCACATATTTTTGAAATTAACTAATGCCTAAGAAAATCCTGCATTAAATTCTATGTCAATAACCCAAATCTATTAAGGGGATTCTTCCCTCCTTTTATTATAAGAGTTTAAAAATGGAATTGATTAGATATTCTGGATGGGTACTTCTTTCTGTTTTTATGCAGTAGTGTGGGTAAAGTACTTGTTCTAGGGAAAGAAAAGGAATTAGCCATTTCTTAAGTGATATGTATAACAATAGTGGTGTGATTTTTATTTTATTTTTATTGTATTTTAATAAAGAGAATAAATGCAGTGTCTTGAATAGCTTATGAATGAAGAACTACTAAATGACTACCAAAAAGTTATACTATGCATACAGTATAAATAAGGGGACTACTCTAAAATGGTAGGATTATTGCTTCAGATGTAAAGCACCTCCTGGTTTTGGATACCTAATTATGCCTGTTCTGTCTGTCTCAACTCATTAAAATACCACTGACACTTAATGGTGGCAAGTGAGGAGGACATAAGTCAGGGAGGTTTTCAGGTCTAGGAGGGCAGCTCCCAAAGTCGGAGATGCCTGTGTCAGCTCACGTAGAGCAGAATTGATCTTAACTCCTGAGTCTTTTGCTCTGTGTTCAGTTTTATACTTTGTGTTGACCACTGGTGGCCCTGAGCCTACAGGAATAGAAGGGGGGTAAAAAAAGAAAAAAAGAAAAAACAAAAAAAAAAAAAAAGGAAGGAGGGAAAGAGGCCAACAAGTGAATCTTATCTCTGCATAATAGTGGGCAAGCATGCTCACTCAGTGTTGCCAAATGTTTTAGCCACAGTGGCACTGCTTTATGCTATGAATGGAAAAGGTTGTGAAGTCTGACAATCATTTCTCCTAAATGTACTTTTAAAAAAAATATTTATTTATTTATTTTTGACAGAGAGAGAGAGAGAGAGAGAGAGAGAGAGAGAACTGAACTGGGGGAGCTCCCAGTTCAGCATATGGTTCCGCATGGGCCGGGGCCGGGATTCGATCCCTGGTCCCCGGCACTGCAAAGTGAGCGCTTAACCCACTGAGCCATCCCGGCTTCCCCTAAATGGACTTTTAAAATCTTCTTTCTCTTCTTTCTCTTTGCTTTGTTTATATTAGGAATTGAGCTGGATGAAGATGGTTCTCTGGATGGAAACAGTG
>PVKE010007556.1:0-50309 GCA_004027555.1 Craseonycteris thonglongyai
ATATAAGGTGATGGAAGGGGAACTGATACTGAGTGATGGGCACATAATACGATGCATGAATGATGTGAGGTGGACTTGTACATCTGTAAACTGTCTAATTGTTACCAACCAATGTAACCTCATCAAATTTAACAATAAATTAAAAAAAAAACAACAAAACAACAACAACAAAAAAAACCCTTCTCTCTCAATACAGTCCCATTCTGAGGTCCTGAGGGTTAAGACTTCGAACTTAGTGGGGAGTGCCAGGTGGGGACACATTTCAGCCCATAAAAGCCAGGTTGAGAAAGAGAACCCAGAGGATGTCACAGAGATCCTGACAATTTCATGAAAGCTTCACTTCTTGTCCCAGCGGTGTGAAACAAAGTTCTGACATCGCACTTGGCAGCTACGGGACCCGATCACTGTGCAGCCTGAGGAGAGCAGAGGCCTCCATGAGCCCTCCTGGCTTCTTCCTAATTGACCCCGTATTAACTGGTCCCTTTGACTTGGCCAAGTGGAGTGGGCTGTATGGTCAGGGCTGAGTCTGCCAGGCTCCCTGTCAGGGGATTCTCGATGCCAGGCCCGGTGCCAGAAGCAGAGTGGGGTGTCCCAGCCTTCCTGGAGCCTGTCAGCTGGCACAGGGAGACCCAGTAAGGGCTCCTCTGAGATGCTGACAGTGACTCTGTCAGTACAAGGCCTCAGGGGAAGGAGGACGGTGGGTAGAAGATCCTGGAAAAGGCTTGCCTGGGCCTTGGCAGTCAGAAGGATGCAGGTAAATAGAAGGAAAGAAGAGGAGGCGTCTTCCAGGGGCCACGTGAGCAGAGGCCGGGACAGAGCAGAAATGGAGATGCGCGTACATGTGGGCATTCTTTTTCTGGTAACCTCTTACTTGTAACCGGAGTTTTGACAGGCCTCGTGGCCCGCTTGCTGGTGCGTGACCTGCTGATGCAGCACCTCTAGTTCCCTGCAAAGTGTTCCTCCCATGTGTTTCTGGAGCACTCAGGGGTGTCTCACATGGCTCATGACTGCCTGGTTCTGCCAGACTGGCCCCTGACCCATCATCCCTCATTGGGCACTGCTGCTATTCCCAGGGGACATCCCCGATGGGCCTGCTGGGCGCCTGAGGCTGCCCCAGGCTCTGTGGCTTTGCCATCAATTGCCGCCCGCCTCCAGGTCCTGCGTCTGCCCGCATGGCTCAGAGCAGCAGATGCCCACTGTGACTTGCTATGTCGGAGGCGGTGCCGAAGGCCCCCTAATGCTCAGCACCTGCAGCTAGAGGAGCCTCCTCAAGGGTGGCTCGTGCTCCAAGGTCATAGCAGAATCTTATAGAAACAAGTCATTTGAATTCTACTGACAACTTCTTTGTCCTCAGAGGACTTGGTTGTGAGTTCGGGGGACCAGCAGGGGGTGGTTCCATGTGACATGACTGCTGTGCCACACGGGAGTTCTGCGTGCTTCCTTCTGAAGACACAAGCTCCTTGTCCTGAGATCAGTCCCCTTTAATGACACTGCTAGACACACACCATTTATTTCACTTTGGGAGATTGGTTTGCATGGCACGGGGAGCTTAGCTAAGTTCAGAGGACGGGAAGATGGGGACTCCATCCTTGGTTTCGCCACTCGCTTGCTCGGTGACCTTGGCAGGATCCTTGGCCTCTCTGGTCTCGAGTTTCCTCACCTGTAGAGTGAGAGTGCTTGGCTAGGTACACAAGGTCCCTCCAGGCTGTGATGTGTAGCACGTGCCAGTCTACGCACTAATGGATTAGGTTGTCATGCAGTTAGAGAGCGCATTCCTCGAGGTGCAGTGTTCTCCCTAAGATGCCGCTCCATCGTGTCCTCTGCTGGGCCCCTCCATCTTCTCCAGCTTGTCACACTGCCTCCCCTTCCCCTAACCCCTCTGGGAAGCACTGTGTACTTCCTGTCTCTGCTCCCACCCACAAACCCATCCCTACAACCTGGCTTTTTTTCACTTGATTTCCTGAAAGCCGGCGCTGCTGAGCTTTCCAGCGGCCTTGCTGTTATAGCCCAAGCACAACTTTCTGTCCTTAATACTGTCTTTTGGGGCCATTTGATATCATTGGCCCCTCTGCTATTGAAACTCTGTCCTGTACCCTGGACTAGAGGTAAGGCATGCTGTAAATGGGGCATGCTGTAAACGGGGCATGCTGTGAATGGGGCATGCTGTGAATGGGGCATGCTGTGAATGGGGCATTCTGTAAACGGGGCATTCTGTGACGTCCCTGAATGCTGAGGGGAGCAGGCGTTCCTTGTCATGAGGACTCCTGATGGCGAGAGTGGGTGGTTAGGAGAGGTGCCTCTGGGTGGGAGGCATAGTGGGGGAGGTTTGGGTGGGGGTCCGGGTAGGCTGACCAGACATACTGTTTGAAATGGGACAGAAAACAACAGTACTGTCTTGTTTCAAATGGTAGCTATGATCAGCCTAGTCTCGCTGAGCTAAATTCAAGGTGTCCATAGGCTGACTGTATGTACCATTTGAAACGGGACAGCACCATTGTTTTCTGTCCTGTTTCAAATGGTACATCTAGTCAGCACAGTCAAGAGTTACAAGGAAGAATGGTGGAATCAGCTGACCGCCAGCTTTGGAAAGGCCCTCTGGTGCCACTTTGTTCCTGCAGCCCAGTGGGAAGCACCAGGCGGCAGTCTTGTCAGTGGCTGGTGAAGTGCGCCTGGATTCTGCGGAGGAACGTGGGGAAATGCGGTTGTGGGTGAGAATAGTTCGGTCTGACAGTTCTCAACTGCTGATGGAAATAGCAGGGGATTGCTACCAGCCAGGACAGCCCAGGGCGTGTGAGGTGCATCTCTGTTATAGAGATGAGAAATGGTAATGGTGGAGCAGGTGTCTAAAACCAGTTTTGCAGGATTCCGTAACCCACATGCTTTCTGATCCATCAACCAGCCTCTCAGGGACTGTGTGTTCAACGATGGTACTGTTTGGTGGTTGCTAAATGACATCAATTCTCCCAACATATGGCAGCTATTTGGCTGTACGAGGGCTGTCTGGAAAAAAGGCAGCCGCCAATGCCTCTATTTTTCACATCACATGGCTGGACACTTTCTGGACAGCCCATGTATGTATCTCTATCTCCCACTACAGTTTGGGCTCCTCTAGGACGGGACCTGGATTCTTGGCGGTACGCATAGAGGGACAAAGTGGCAGGCATGGGGTGGGTGGGTCATTGTTTGTGGAGGACAAATGGCAAGAAGGAATGGCTCAAATGAGCTGTGCTGTGCTTGCTAGAAACTGGAGCAGCGAGGCAGTGAGCAAGGAGGGAGGGCAGTAACGCTTCCTGGGGCATCCCCACTCCCAGTCACTTCTTCCTGCACTTTCCACGGTGGCCTCTGAAGCCCAGCCAGCGCTCTCTTACTGCATGCAGCCGTCTGTCTGGAAGGTTTAATGCTTGCAGAGCGGTGTGCTGATCTGAGTGGGAGCTGATTTAGTGCAAACTTCGCTGCCACTGGACACCCGCAGCCAGCTGCCCACGGCCGCCGGCAGATGTTTCTGTTTTCCATGCCAGTGGGAGCTTTGGTGTGCTTTTCTTCGGTGCACGTCTGCGGCAATGAGCAACATAATGAAAAACAGGAAGAAATGGCCAGGAGGAAGTTGTATGATCAAAACCCACAGCTTCAATCAGCTCACAGGAGGGAGAGGAAGCAGATCATTGGGGATTTAGTCCAAGAAAGCCAGCTTGAATGCTTTCAAAAGCAGCCTATGGCTAAGAGGGCTGGGAATGGCCCCTTGGCGAGCCCACAAAGTGGTTCATTGTTGAGTGAGAGAATTTCCTAGCTCTAATGGGTCTAGAGATCGTCTCAACAGAACACGGTCAGGTTGTGGAAAACCGAGACTGAGAAAGGAAATGATTTAAGTGGGAGCATGTCAATCTGTGAGAATTGGAAAAAGAATCCTCCTCCAGGAAGACACAGACCCTTGCAGGGGACAAGGGTTGGTGAGCAGAGTGGGAGACAAGCTGGATGTCAGCCCCTACTTGCCCAGGGGGATGGGTAACTTGTGCAGCAAACAACCTGCACAACTGCACATGGTACCCCTGACCTCAAGGTCACACAGTCACCTAATGCTGGAGGTGGGATCAGAGGCCAGTGCTTTGCTGCCTCTGCCCCTGCAGGTGGTGAGATGGAAAAGTGACCTCTACACACATTGTTTACGTGTCTGTGGGTTTGGATTCACTTCAGCAAGGAACAGCCATGGGTCTATAACTATCAAAGCTGACTGGTTTCTGGAGGCAGATGACCTGAGTTCCAATCCTGGTCTTGTCAGTTTCAACCTGTGTGAACTTGGCGAGCTGCCCCCGCCCGGGCAGAAGACCCAGCCAGAAAAGAAAAGAGAATGGATCTGAGGGCTCCGTTCCCCTCCCAAATATGTGGATTTCAACCCAAACACACACTTACAAAAAAAAAGGTTTATTTTATTATTTGAGAAGAGGAGGTGGGGGGGCGGGGAGGGTCCAGAGCCATCTCCATAGATGCACATCATTAGTTGTGACATGGTTTCATTCCACACAAGTGAATGTGGGGCTGCACGGGGCGGGAACTGAGCTGGAGGCCTCCACACGAAGCGGGAGAAGCTTCCCCACTGAGCCATCTAGGCGCTACCAGTTGTGTTGCAGTTCAGTATATGGGTTGCATGGGCTGGGGCCGGGAATCGAAGCCCAGACCTGACGACTGTGAGGCAAGCGCTTAACCGCTGAGCTATCGGGCATCCCCCAAACACACTGTGAATAGGAAAACTAGAGGCTGTGGAGATGGACGGAGCGGGGGATATTCTGGTGGAACGGCCTTGTGAGTGGGACTGAGCTAACACTAAGCACGCTGCTGTCCTTTGCTCAGGAGGAGGAGTGAAATCTCTGGGCAAAGCAGCATGGGCACCACCGGGGCACCACCGGGGCACTACTGGGGCACTGTTAGATACGCAAATCCTGCTGCATCAGACACTCTGGGAGTGGGGCCCAGGGAGCTGTGTTTTAATTAGCTCCCCTCCCCCACCCCCAGGTGATGCTGATGTGTGTTTCAGTTTGAAAACCCGCCTAGAAATTTACAGAAGTCAGCAAATAGGGTGGAAACATTTTGAGGATGGAGACAGATTGACCAAGGACAATGAGAAAGGAAGATGTGATTTCTCTACAATAGCCAAAGACAACTACCAGTATGGAGAAACCGGCCTGCCGGCGCTGCCCCAGCCCCCGGCTCCCCGGTTCTGACCACCTCTCAGCAGTGCTGTGATTCCGGGGACCAGCACAAGGGCTGGCGCAGTGCTTTCCTGCCAGGCCAGGGCCTGGTGTCTGCATTTTCCGTGTTTCCTGGGGTTTCCCCCGTGGGGCTTGGTTGGAGCAGCACGGGCTGCATGCTGTGTGGGGTCAGGGCACGTGACTGCGTACCTCCTCTGGGCCAGGAGCCTGAATCCGCATCGTTTTACTTCAGCGCGCAACAACCCTGTGTGTGAATAGCATCCCCCCCAGTGGGAAACTGAGAGGACCGCTGGCCGAGAGAAGAGCTGACTTGCTTAAGGCCGCGTGACTGGTAGAGACTAGATGCGGGTTTTAAGTCCAGGTTTCCCAGACCCACTTTTCAACGCAGCATTTTGGCTCTTGGCTCCCCCCAGGCTCACCTGCTCCTTTCTCCTGTTTCCTGACTGGCTGGATGATGTTCGTCCTGTTCTGCCAAACTCAGGCCCCCTGCTCACTGGAAATAAGCAACCGATGGGAAGACAGCTTTCCTGGGAGGGTCGTAATTCCACAGTAAGAAGCAAGAAGTGAAGTGGCCCCTGAGGAAGATGCTCTGTTCAGAGCAAACTGGTATTGTTCTTATGGATTCTGCTATTAACACTTGAAGGGAGAGTTATCTGGGGGAGAATTCTTCACAGAATAGACCTTCCTTGGAATAGGTCTCCTTCCTAGCATTGCCACATTGCTGGGCGGGTGGCTGCCACTCCTGGGGCATTTTTCTTCCCGGGCCTGGCCCTCATCTGTCCGGGCCCCACTCCCTCTTTCCCCGGGATCTCTAGTTTACAGATTGAACAAAGGGTGCTGCGGAGGGTGCAGGGAGATGAGGCACGTTGAGCCTGAGGTCCCCTCCCCCGTCAGTCCTGGCCTGGCCACCTGGGCTTTGTGTCCTAGGTCTTATGGGAGGAAGGACAGGGAGGCTGGAGAGGAGAAGCAGGGGGAGGGGATGAGGAGGAATACCTTCAGCTATGGGCTCTTTGTCCTTGTCCTCCGGACTCACCTCCGAGCTCCTTGTCTGCTCCCCGTTCATGTCACTGTTTTAGATATTGCTTCTCTGAAACCAACTGAGTGTCCTCCACCTCAATTCAGTTCTGACACTAATGACCCGGAATTATGCTGACCCCACAGATTCAGGCTCACCCCACAAGACTGTCCCCACCCCCTGCAATGCCAGCTGCAAGGAGGGTCTCCCCAAGCTCCCCATACTTCTGCCTGGCCGACTACAAATTCATGGGTTCCCACAACATCCTCTAAGTTTGGGGAATTTGCTAAAACAACTCTTGGGATTCACATAGGAGCTCTGCTTATGACTGTCGTTTCCTGAGAAAGGATGCAGTCCAGGAACAGCCACATGGAAGAGATGCAGGGGGCCAGGTGTAGGGAGGGGCACAGCGCTTCCACACCCTCCCCTGGAGGCCGCTTCCCCAGCACACAGGCGCGCTCACCAACCCCAACCCTCTCCCAGCCTCATTGTTTCAGGGTTGGTAACTGCGTTTTCGTTATGCAGGCAACATTGATTCCATGATTGGCCACGTGTTTACACTCAGTCTCCAGCCTCTCTCCCTTCACCAGTCGGGGGTGGGCCTGAAAGTTCCAGCTCTCTCTTCAAAGTGTTTTTTCTGGAGCCCAATCCCCAGGCTGATGCTGTCTAGGGGCCCCTCTGGCAGGAATCAAAAGGGACTTGTTATACGTAACGGAAGATGCTTCTCTCATTCAGGAAAATTGGTTCGTGCTGGACCCGAGCTCGCAGACTGTATCTTTTTTATCACGCCACTCCCGTATCGCGTTCTTCCTTTTATAGCGGGGATTTCAGTTCAAGCTTAATTGTCCCCACCAGGAGCCACATTGTCACCATCTTCACATCACCACCACTGTCACGGAAGCCACCCCTGGAGACCCACTGTGTGCAGATGCTGCCGTGTGAGGTGTTCTGGGCGCTGTGCCATTTAATCCCTGACGTCGCCTCGTGAGATGGGAATTGCACTCATTTTAGTAGTCGGAGGCCAAGTAGCGACTTCCCAAGGCTATACCGCTAGTGAGAGGTGGAGCGGGGCCTGGTCGTTGAGTCCGCAGCCTCGATTCTTCATCTCTGTATATCCTGCTTCCCACCTTTTCTTTCAAGGGCGACTGGAGTCCTTTAAATAGACAATTTATATTAGTTTTCCTGGATCTATATACTTAACCCCACAGAGCTGGCTGAGCCGTGGATAAAGCAGGACTGGAGACATGCCCTAGAGTGTCACTTCAAGCAAGGGACAGAGTGTTCTTGGCTCTTCAAGTTGTTTAGTGGAGGGGAAAGCCCTGCTCTGGGCCAGCCTAGGCTTCTGAGTAAATCGTGGATCTGAGTCCTCTGCTTCTGGGGACTCTGGCCCATTTCTCTGAGGATGTGGGTGGCAGCCACGAGGTGCCTGGTGGCGTTAACATCTGGGCAGGGTCAGACTCAGGGCTCTTACAGTCCTCAGGGGAGCACGGGTCTCATGATGTGGTTTGCTCCCTACACCTTGTTCCAACCTCCAGACCAAACATCTCACACACCAGTCCTTCAAGTCTCAAACATCTTTTATCTGAGTAAACTTATTTTTTAAAGGTTTATTTTAGTGTGTGTGTGTGTGTGTGTGTGTGTGTGTGTGTGTGTGTGTAGGGCCCAGAGCAGTCTCTGTAGTTGTACATCATTAGTTGTGACATAGTTTCATTCCTGCATGGGAGGCTAGAATCTTCACCACCATGCCATCCCAGTGGTTACCAGTTGTGCTGCAGCTCAGCATATGAGTTTGCAGGGTCCCAGGCTGGGATTCGATCCCCTGACCTTGCAGTTGCAAGGCAATCACTCAATCTGTTGAGCCATCTGGGCATCCCAGGGAAGTTTTTTTTTTTAATTGGAAGCAAATGGTCAATCCACTTTCTCATTTATTTGTTCCCTCATTCACTAACTCTTCCATCCATCCACCCCCCACCCACCCATCTCTTTAGCATTTATTTGCTCCTTGTGTACTGCAGGTCTGTCTGTGGTGACATGAAGGGGAAGCAGAGGGTCCTTGCTGTCTGTCTCCGAGGAGAGAGAGGAGCTAAGAACCTCTCAGCTCTAGTGCAGATCTCTGCCACACGATTTCACACTTGGGATCTTTGGGTCCTGCAGTGAGTAGATACGGCTCCACAGGTCCCTAGGTCTGCACACCTATCCATCGGGCCCTGGGTCCTAGGGGGCAACTGTGGGAGAGGCTCATTCTGGTGTCCAGTGACTCCCGGCCCTGGGGGAGCCAGGCAAGGAGCTCCCTGAGGTCAGTGCTGAGCCGTCCTGCGGCATGAGCGCAGGGCCCTCCGCGACACACCTGGGAGCATTCCGTTAGCCCTCTGGTAGCCTGACTCCAAGACGACATTCTGAGCCATGGCGGGAATGTGGCCTTGCAGATGAGAAGAACAGCTGGTCCCCAAGGTGGGGAAAAAGAGGAGGCATAGGCGCCCCCTGTCTTCCTTGCAGCCAAGGTCCAGAGTGGACGTAGGTGAGTCAGTGGACCTCAGCTAACCCCGCGTTCATCACTGTATAGTGTGGCTGGGCATTCCCGAATCAGAACGTGCCCAGAACCCCAGCACGGCATTCCTGAATCAGAACGTGCTCACAACCCCAGCACGGCATTCCCGAATCAGAACGTGCCCACAACCCCAGCACAGAAATTCCTGAATCAGGATGTGCCCAGAACCCCAGCACGGGCATTCCCGAATCAGAACATTCCCAGAACCCCAGCATTTAGGGCTGGAAGATATCTGTAAGAGTCAGCTGACTTTGAGAAAGTTTCCTGAGAACCTGTGCAGGAGGGGGAAGGCAGTCTCCTATCTGTCAATGGTGACTGAATTCTCTCAACAACCTGTGAGGTAAACAGTATTGTTGTTCCTATTTTGTAGAAGGAGAAACTGAGGCACAGAGGATTTATGTAATCTGCCCAAGTTTTTTTAGAAGATTAATTTTATGACACAGAGAGAGATAGAGACAGAGATACATGTTAGGGACCATCCAGGTTAACAAAGAAAACTCCATTTCTAAGAACTTTGACTTCCCCAAAAGAGCACCAGTTCAGAAGTCACATACATCCCCTGCGGTTTGGCCTGGAGCTAAAAACTTTCTGCTCAGTGACCTTTCCCCTATGACTCCTGCCCCTCCCTCGCTTAAACTACTCGCTAGAGCCCTCGAATCCTCCACCAATCCTGAGCTGCCACTTATCCCAACCAATCACCTTTTGACATATACCCCGCCAAGCAGATAGCCCTGCCCTCCTTTGTCCCTACAGTATATATGCCGCTGTAGCCGGAATAAAGTTTTGAGGCTTGATCAGAATCCTGTCTTGCCTCCATTTCTTTGTGTCTCCTGTCTCTTGTCCTTCATAGGTTCCCCCTCGGGCCGCGTTGTCGTGCCTCGCTGGTCGGGGCACAGATACAGAGACAGAGAGACAGAGAGAGACAGAGAGAAGGGGGAGGGCCCAGAGCAGTCTCCACAGTTGTACGTCATCAGTTTTAGACAAGGTTTCGTTCCACACAGGTGGGCAGAGGCTGCGCAGGGCGGGAACTGGGCTGGGCCTCCTGCCTGGGAGGCACGCCACCTTGAGCCAGGGGCTGAACTGGAGGTGAGGGGGAGAACTGAATTTGGGCCCCACCCCCGCATGGGAAGCACTCTCAAGTTCAGCACATGGGTCTGCACGGGCTGGGGCTGGGACTTGGTCCTCTGTCCCCGGGGCTGCAAAGTGAGCGCTCAACCCGCTGAGCCATCCCGGCTTCCCCTGTCCAAGTTTATATAATGAATAAGTAGTGAAGCTGGGATTTGAGCTCAGTCTGACTCTAGTGTCTGGGGGTTGTAAACACTTCTTTATATAGTCTTGAGATTTTATGCTCAAGGCCATGAATCATTTCCTGAGTTTTCACACCTGTCAAGGGGGATTACCTGTGTCTATGGAGCTGTCACTAGGATGAAGAATCAGAAGAGAGCACCAGAGGGCGCAGTGAGGCAGTGAGGCTGTGAGGCTGAGATGCATGATTTCCTGGTGTCCTGGGTCCTCAGAACCACTGCTAAATACCATTTCATTAAGCCCTTGCAGCATTCCTTTGGGTATTGTTCCTCTGCCTATTTTTTCAGACAAGGAAGCAAATCACCAACATGACACAGTAAAGGGCAGAGCCAGGAGTCAAACCCAGATACTTTGTATGTCCCAAAGCTCCTCTCTGTGGGATTCTTTCTGTTGCCAGACACCAAGGAAACATGAGGGTACAAGGCACAGCTCTTTCCCCATGGGGTTTGCAGTCTGCTGGGGGTCCCGGCCAAGCATGGCTCTGGATACTTGTGGAATAGGGGAGAGAACACTTGCTCTCCAGACACGGACCTCGGGCGCCTGGTGGAGGGAAGGCGGAGCAGCGGAGCACAGAGATCTAGAGGCTGGAAGCTGGTGGGGGGACCCCAGATTTGGTTCCTGTGGTTGCTGTAACCAAGTGCCATAAACTTTGTGCTTAAAACAGCACAGGTTTGTTCTCTTACTGTTCTGGGGGTCAGAAGTCTAGATTCAGGGCTGTGTTCCTTCTGGAGGCTCCGGGGGGTGGGGGCTGGGGGGCGTGGGGGGTGGGGCCCAGAAATGTCTTTGCCGTTTCTAGCTTCTAGAGGCCACCTGCATTCCTTGTCTCATGGCTCCTTCTTCCATCTTCACAGCCATGAAGCATTTGCTCTCCTTTCTCATCTCTGCTCTGTACTTACATCTCTCTCTCTGTCTGTGACCTTCCTGCCTCTCTCTTACTAAGACCCTGTGATAACACTGGACAGACCTGGATTATCCAGGATAATCCTCCTTCACAAGATCGTTAACGTAATCATACCTGCAAAGTCCCTTTTGCCATTGAAGGCTACATAGTCACAGGCTCTGGGGATTAGGGCGTGGACATCTTTGTGGGGCCATTATCCTGCCTCCCACATGTGGGAATGGCTAGAGCATTGTGCAAAGAGGCCAGAGAAGGCGGTTTCAAAGACGTGCTGTGGGACAAACAATGAGAATATTAAAGGTGCAGGCATGACAAATACATTTTATTTTGGGCTTATTCCATCTGTTCAGAGCGGCTTCCTGGGTCCGCGGGTCTGAACTTAGTGGGAGACAGCCTCACATTTGGTTAGTGGTGTCTGCCAGGGGCTCAGGAATAGGAGAGGTGCATGCCTGCCAGGCCTTTGCCACCCTGAATGTGGTTTAAACCCTTCAAGTTCTACAGGGTGACAGATGGGTCTGCAAAGGGAGTGTGCTCATGGAGGTCCCACAGCAGAGCTGGGCCGAGAAGTCAGGCCTCTTGCTCCGTTGTTCAGATGTGGCCATGCTTCAGACTGGCCGCCCTAGGGCATAGTGCCCTGGCTGTAACACAGCCTTCAGGGCAGTGCGGTGAGTTGAGTGGTACCGAGCCTGGTGGGGAGAGGACGGAGGTGCTCTGGGTAAAGGGGAAGAAGCTGGCCAGGAGGACAGGAAGGGGACTGTCAGCAAAAAAGGGTGAACCTGGACTACGCATAGGAACAATGATTGAAGCAAGTTGGAGGTTTGCCATCCAGGGGCGTCTGTAGCCATGACAGGAAGAGTGTGGAAGGTCAGAGCCGATGGGGACTGCACCAGGGACTGAAGCTCAACTGCCAGGCACCGGGAGCCAGGGTCAGGTGTGGAGTCCGGGCAGCGCCTTAGGGTAGGGTGACCGGACGTCCCGCTTTTGGCGGGACAGTCCCGATTTTTAACAATTTGTCCCGTGTCCCGCGGCGTTTTAAAAAAGTCCCGATTTTTGGAAAGAGTGCACGACAATCTAGGGAACAGCAGGAGATAGACCAAATTTTTCATCAAGAACCCCCTCCCCCCTGGTCAATGGTGTCCCGCTTTACCAATGTTAACATCTGGTCACCTTACTTAGGGTGTGGAGAGGGCCAAGGACTAGCTTTCACCCGGGACTGGTAAGCCTGTTTCTTCTTGCTTGCTTTCTGTGATCGATTGGTAGTGGCTGACTGGAGCTCGGGCATCAAATGTGATGCTGAGGCCATATCTCAGTTCAGAGGGGAAATGCCCATGATTGATTCACGATGCCTGCTATGGGTACAGGAATGGCAGTATGATATACGAGTATATGCCAGGTATTAACCATTTCTACACAACACTATTTATCCAGATGAAATGAGGTCACAACACACCTGGAGGACAAATTAGAAAAGGAATGGGGCCATGAAGGGTAAATGCCACCTGCAGAATTGCAAGAAGGTAACAACTGGCTGTACAGCAGTAGGAGAGGTGGAGGCTCAGCCTTTTGTAACAACGCAGGGCTGAATGTTCACTCGCTGAAGGGGAGGCGTCCTCTTTCCCACAAAGGGATGGGCCCGGGCACATCAACTGTCTATAGTAAATGTTTGTTGAATGAAAGCGTGAACAAATTTATAAACTCAGGGCTGTATTTCCTGGCCACAGTGAGATAACTTTGAACATGTACTTCTGAGGAGGATGGGATAATATGTGGTGGGTCAACAGTCTTGCTGAGAATGAGAAAAGTTAGAAAAACATACAAAAACTATCTGTTTAGAGGCAAGGGAACTGGAAGAAACGGACCAGAGGGGCTGAGACTCTGGAGGGTGAAGATGGCAGAGAGGCGAGCTGCTTTTTCTTTTTTCGTTCTTTTTTAAAGATTTATTTTTATTGTTTTTGACAGAGTCAGAGAAACAGAGAGGCAGAGTCAGAGAAACAGAGAGACAGAGACAGAGAGACAGAGAGAAGGGGAAGGGCCCAGAGCAGTCTCCATAGTTGCACGTTGTTAGTTTTCAATATAGTTTCACTCCACAGGTGGGCACGGGGCTGTGCAGGGCAGGAACCAGGTGGGGGCCTCCTGCATAGGAGGTCCGCCCCCATGAGCCAGTGGCCCTCTACAAGGGAAGCATGTCATGGCAGGAGCTGAACCAGGGGCCTCCCACATGGGAAACTTGCCCTGGCAGGAACTGAACTGGGGGCCTCCCACAGGGGAAGCACACCCCAGTTCAGCGGATGGGTCCTCATGGGCCAGGCCTGGGGTACAATCCTGGGACCCTGGGGCTGCAAGGTGAGCACTCAACTGGCTGGGCCATCCCGGCTTCCCCAAGCCACTTTTTCCTTGGGGGCGTTTGCCAGTTCTGGGCTCCTGCAAGAAACATAATCCAGGTTTTGCTGCTGGGGCAGAGATCACCTCTGTTTACAAAGCCCATTTGCTCTCAAGTTCAAGGGGGAAAGAGTGGGCCTGAGATTTTGTCCAGTGACACAGTGGGCCTTTAACCAGTGTTTTCTGAAACACAGAACATTGGAAATGATATCTGGACTTGTTGGCAAGAGCCTCCCATTTCATTTAGGTTTCACTTGACGCCAAACTTTGAGTTTTCTGCACGATCTGATTTTTTTTATAAGTTAAAATGAATTAAAGATTCATGTTGTTTAGAGGAGTATTTTGAGACTTTCACAACATCCCCAGGAGATAATTGGTGTCTCCCCAGGGAGTCAGAAGGCATAGGCTGGGAATGATGGTGTAAATCACTTGAGTGCCAACAGCAGTTTTAATTAAGTTTTTCCAGAATCAGATGCTTATTTCACTGAAAAGTGCTGGGCTTTGTTGACAAGTGACACAAAGTTTCATTCTCCAGGGATTTCTTTACCACCAGAAAACATCCTCGTGGAGACCTGGTCTCCACATCAATTAATCAACCAGTCAGTCAGGGCCTGGCTCTTAGCAAATGGGGATGCAGGGAGGGCACAGGTTGGCCTTGACCTCTTCTCTCTGTCTCTCTTTGTCTCTCTCGTCTCTGTCAAAAAAACAATAAAATACATCTTAAAAAAAAAATCATAGATGCACAGGCCTGCCAGACACTGGCTGTATTTTGTGGTCCACTGTGTTCTACTTTCTCTCTGCTAATGACTTATATCTAGACTGTGGTCTCTAAATGGTCCAGAGGCTGCCTCTTCCCTAGCCCAGTGCTGCCCCAAACCTCCATGACCCTCACTGGGAGCACTGCCTGGAGAAAGTGCTCAGGACAACACGGAGAGGACGAGGTCCTGCTTCTGGCTTCATCACTGATTACTTTGGGCCTTTTGAACACACTACTTGCTAGAGGGCCCAGCACCCCTGCTTCGTCTGGGAGAAGTGCTTTTCTCCCTTTCTTTGTGGATTTGGTGGAATTGTAAATCCCATCATTGCTACGACAATAATCTACTCAAATGATAGTTACACAGTGGAGAGTACTGAATCAAGCCTAACTGCAATACTTGTAATATTCCATCTCCTCTCAACAGTGATTGGTCCAAGGGTGGGCATGTAACCAAGAAGAGCCAATCAGAGTTCCTCCCTCAGACTGAGAAGCAGCAGCTCTGTTTGTGCATTTGCTTTGTTTGGCAATCATCTTCCGTGGCTGAATGTCAGTCTATATAGTTAGGAGACAAAGAAGGCAACACAGGAGGCATACAGACCTGCAAGATGGATGAGTAGATGGATGGATAGATGGATGAAAGGATGGATGGATGGATGGATGGATACACAGATGACAGATAGATGGGTAGATGAATGGATAGATAGATAGATGATAGATACATAGTTGGGTAGATGGGTAGATGGATGGATGGATGCATAGATGGGTAGGTAGAGGTGAGCTCATGGACCCTTTATCCTTGGTGCCAGAGGCAGTCTTTCATGATCCAGCCACCTGCCCCACGAAATGCTGCCACCTTTGACTTCTGTCACTTGCCACAGAAAGAGTCTCTTATTATTACCCCACCCCACCCCATCCACTCACCTTCTTTACCCTGGGCCTTGGCCTCCCAAGTAGGAGGAGTTTCTAGCTGTTTTCTACTGGCCCTTCTAGCAAACATAATCCCTGATTCTGAACGTCAGCTTAGGCTGCCCTGCCACAGAGCTGAGGAACTGCGACTCAAGCCACCAAATGTTCTTAACAAAAGTGTTGGTAATGTAACAGCTTCCCAAGTAAAGCCAGAGCCTTCTGTTTCCAAGGGAGGGCTAAGGGCTGCGTGTGATTTTTGGGCGAGGGAGGCAAATTCCTTCTGTTCTCAGCAGAGCCTGCCTGGGGTTTGCACGCCTCCCTGGTGCGCTGCTGACTGGAGAATCTTCCAGGAGGGCCGGCTTCCAGGCGGGTGACAGCCAGATTCAAATCACTTCTGCTCCCTAGCTCAGCACTGAGGCCCAGGTGCCTGCTGGATTCACAGCACAGCACCCCTTCCTCCAAGAAATGTGTGCTTAGCACAGCCAGGGCCTGTGCTGTTGTCATTAGGAGGTAGAAAAGCCTAATTTATATTGCGGAGAGGGTAATTTATACACTAATGTAAATTTCTTTTATGCTGATTTTTGAGCAACTGAAGTGCAATTATTTCCAGCTCCCCTTCCAGTGCAATTCTAAAACGATGGCTGCTAATACCTTAATATTCTTTATGATTGCCAGAGATGATATTTTTCCTAGATCAAATGTATCCAGTGGGGTTTGACATAATTGGGTTAAAGATTTCTCTTTCCGAAGCTATAAGAATTGTAAGGCTTGTCTGGCTGGGCGAGATAATGGCAAAGGCCTTTTGTTTGTGTTCTGCCATTCTCCCAGCCTGGTCCTCTCTTCTTTACTGGTCACTTCTGTGTGCCCACTGTGTGCTCAGACCAGAAAGGAACACGTTACACAGCAAGTGGTGTAAGAAATGAAAATGTTACGGTAGGGCCCACTGCTGCAAAGCTCTCTGTGGAAGAACATCGTGGTGTTTTTTTTTTAGGAACACCCCAGGGGGTGAATGGCTGTCCTCAGTGTACTGAGAACGGTGGTGTTTCAGGCATCGCTGTCAGCTGGTGAACACAACAGAATGTCTTGAGGGGACTGGCTGTACCAAGAGACCAGTGCCACTACCTCTAGGGCAAGAGATGACAGTGTCTTTGCAATGCGTCTCTCTGCTTGGCCCTGCTGTGGACAGCTGAGAACAGCTGAGAACTGGCTAGATGAGGACCAGGGACCACAGGCCCTTGGTGTTTGTCCCCAAGCTGTGCTCTTGCCTCTACACCATGCAGTCCCCTTCTAAATAGTTAACAACGATCCTAAGATGACAGTTTACACCTGTATTAACTGTGACCAAGTAGCAGCTTTTGATTTTATCCAGCGTTTCCTCTACATGTCTACCTGGGATCTGCCCCCAAATCCTCTTGGCCTTTGAAAAAACTGATACCATTTGAGACCAAGGCAGCCCTGGTACTCGAAGGCTATAAAGCGTGAAAAGCACTTGGCCCTGAGCCTGATGCTTATTAAGACAGACACGTGATAACGTTATGTTATTGCTTCATTGTCATTATTTCTAAACATTCCACCTTGGAAAAGGTGAGTCCATAAAAATAAACCCAGATATGATACAGTTGTCATAAATATTAATAGTAATAGCTAACATTTATATAGCATACCCTATATGCCAGTGGCTCTTCTAAGGATTTTACTATCTAACTCCTTTACCGTATTTTCCCATGTGTAAGATGACCCCCACTTTTCTAACCCAGCATTAAGAAGTCAATACACTGGGGAAGCCGGGATGGCTCAGGGGGTTAAGCGCTCACTTTGCAGCGCCGGGGACCGAGGATCGAATCCTGAGGATTGAATCCCAGCCCCGGCCTGTGAGGACCCACATGCTGAACTGGGGAGTTCCCCCAGTTCAGCTCTCTCTCTGTCTCTGTATCTCTCTCTCTGTCAAAAATAATAAAAAAAGTCAATACGTGGGTTACTCTCATGTTCAAGACAACCTACAGTTTTTGGTCTAAGAATTTTAGACAAAACTATCATCTTATACAGGGAAAAATATGCTAATTTTACAACAACCTTATGAGGCAGTCAGTATTATTCAACCCATTTTATACATGAGAAAATTGGGGCACAGACTAGTTAACTAACTTGCCAGAGGCCGCACAGCGGGTAAGTGGTGAAGCTGGGGTTGACGCTCAGGCAGCTGGGTCTAGAGTCGGCCTTCTTAACCCTTGTTATGGGCTGAATTGTGTCACCCCCGCCCCATTTATATGTTGAGGTCCTAACCCCAGCATCTCAGAATGTTACAGTATTTAGTGATAAAGTCTTTAAAGAGGTGATTAAATTAAAATGATGTCCTTAGGGTGGACTCTAATCCTATATGACTGGTATTCTTTTAAGAAGAGAAAATTTGGATACACACACACAGAGGGAAGATCATGTGGGGACACAGGGAGAAGACAGCTATCTATAAGCCAAGGAGAGAGGCCCCAGAAGAAAGCAAACTGGCTGACACTTTGATCTGGAACTTTAGCTTCCAGAACTATGAGAAAATAATTTCCATCATTTAAGACCCCAGGCTGTGGTATTTTATTACGACAGCCCGAGCCAACTACTATGTCACTATAAATGTGTCATTCCAAATAGAAGACGTCCTCTGTTTGGAATGAGGAGGCCATGTACCGCAGTAGAAATGCCCGACTTAGTACCTGGAGACCTGGTTTTCACTCCCAGGTTACCAGCAACTCACTATGGGCAACCCTCTTTCCTTTCTGGCCCTCAGTTTCTTCACTTGTGAATTGGGGTCTCCAGTCCCCAACCCAACTCTCCCAGAGGACTATATAAGAGGTGATACTGATGATGAAGACAAGAGGAAATAATAAAAGTGAGCTGCCTATGTGCCAAGGTCCATGCTCAGTGTTTCCCAAATTTGAATTTATTTCTTCCACATAGCAAGTCTATGAGTATAATATATATATATATATATATATATATATATATATATATATATATATATATATATATATATATACTCCTATTAATCTTTGCATTTTACAGGTAAGGCAACTGAGACCCAGAGAAGCTTAGCTACTTTCCCAAGGTCATGTGTGTTACGAAAATAAATGAAGACCACCCACAAAAGAACAAGCAGAGGCTGTTTATTAGGAGCTTGCTACAGCAAGAGTTAGCCATCCCCACTTGCACTTAGCAGAGACTTGAATTTTGAAGATTTATAGTGGACAAAGGATAGGAGGCTGTTGGCACCAGGAGGTGACAGGCAAGCTAAGTAGAGGTGGTGCATCCTATACGACTGATTAGGGGACCATATTTGGCTTTCCTCAATTGGTCCTAAGTTAGAACTGGAGATAAAAATTCAGGAAGCTGTCAGGTATTGATTGAGCCTTGGCTCTTTAGAGCTGACTGCTACAGGAGTCCTTGGTTGGCTTCTTGCAGATAGTGGGTCAGAGTTCGTTCTTATGTATGGTCTGACCATTTTCTGTTTGGACGGTGCCCAGCAAGAGGGTCCTGCAGAGGAGAGAGGACCTGGCAGAGTGACACCGTTCACAGGGTGAAATGACCATTGCCCACCCTGGGCCAGAGGCCTCAAGACTGGTAGGCACTGCCTCCTGTCCCCATACCCCCAGGCTTTGCTCTGCCATAGACACCATGTCTGGGGACCGGTATCATTCTTGCCTGGGGAGCAGGCATGGAGCAATTCTGGGGCTGCTGTCCTGGGGCAGTTGTCCTGGGGCAGTGGCTGAAGTGGACCCCTAAAGCAGAAGACAGATTCAATGTAACACAGCTGTGAGGGCAGCTGCTCACAGAAGAGAAGAGGCCACCCCCACGTTTACATTCCAAAGCACAAAGCAAGTGTGAGAAGTCCTGCAACTCAACAGCAACAGTAACACCAACATGAACGAAGGACTTGACTAGATGCGTCTCTAAAGAGGACGTGCACGTGGCCAACAAGCATGGGAAGATGATCAGCATCGTTAGCGATAAGCAAATTGAAACCACGGTAGGTACTCCTCACACCCTTAGGATGGCTACTATTAAAAAAACATGAAGAAAATAACAAGTGTTGGCGAGGGTATGGAGAAATTGGATCCCCTGTGTACTATTGGTGGGAACATGAAATGATGCATCCCCTATGGAAAACAGTATGGAGGTTCCTCAAAAAATTAAAAATAGAACTACCGTATGATTTAGCAATTCCACCTCTAAGTATATATCCAAAAGAATTGAAAGCAAGGTTTCAAAGAGATATCTGAACAGCCATGTTTGTAGTGGTATTATTCATAGTAGCCAAAAGGAGGAAGTAACCTAAATGTTCACTGATGGATGGATGAACGAAGTATAGTATGTGCGTGTGTGTGTGTGTGCACGTGCATGTGTGTGTGTGTAATGGAATATTATTCAGCCTTAAAAAGGAAGGACATTCTGATCCATACTGCAATAATGACTGCACCTTGAAGACATTATGTGAAGTGAAATAAACCAGTCAGAAAAAGATAAGTACTGTATGTATGATTCCACCTCTATGCAGGACCTAGTATAGTCAAACTCGGAGAAACCAAGTACAGTGCTGTCTGCCACAGGCTGGGGGAGGCGGGAATGGGGAGTAATTATTTAATAGGTTTGCAAGACGGAAAGAGATATGGAGATTGATTTCCTAACAATGTAAATGTCCTTAAACTACTGAACTGCATGACTGAAAATGTTTAGGATGGTAACTTCTATGTTATGTGTATTTTACCACAGGTGAAAATGAAATAAACTCCCTTAAGATCCAAATGTGGTCCTGGCAGGTTGAGCTGGCTGGCAGACCTCTGCCAGGCTCTAGATGACTAGCCCTGGACAAGCCCCATTCGGCTCTGGCCCCTGTCTCTGAGGGGACGCTTTTTGGTTCCCTGGAAATGGCTCTTCTAGTTCTTTCATTGTCCAGATTGTTGAAGCATCAGTTCCAGGCAGGAACAATGTGTGCCAGGATGTGGCCACTCAACGGCCCCTACCCTTCCTTCCGGACTAACAGGCTTCAGTTTTGTTTCACTTCCAGGCAGACAGCAATGTGCTCAGGGAAAGTAAAGTTGCCCTTGACCCAGAGAATGAACCCTGAGTTCCCAAGATGATCCCCTTCCTCTTTGTTGGTCGTGAGACTTATCTGGCCAATAAGGAATGAGCCAAGTTGCTGGGAACTTCTGGGAAAGATGTTTTTCTCTAATTAAAGAGGATGCTACAGAAACAAGGCTCCTTTCCTATACTTTCTCATCTCTATGCCTTGAATGTGCTTGTGTGGTGGTGCTTCAGCGCTTTTTTGTGACCATGAGGCTACAACCTCAAGGACAGAAAGCCAACAATATCTTAAGGATGACAAAGCAGGAAGACAGAAGAAGCCTGTGTCTTTGATGACATGGTTGAGCCACTACACCAAATCTAGAATTGTTAACTCTGAGGCTTCTTCTTTTTTTATTTGTGAGGGATGGTGTCTTTATTGCTGTTGCTACATCATTGTAAGCCCAGTAGAACATAAATCGTGTTCCCTTTGCCCTCACCCTGCTTCAGCTTGGAGGGAAGAAAGTTCCATAATCTCCTCCAATGCTGCTTAGAAGAAATATCTCTGGTTCTTTTATCTTCTTTCTTTCATTTCCAATCCCAGTTCCCATTTTACCAATACAAGGTGTGATCAGAAGAAATGGTGAATGTTTAAATAAAAAAAAATGTGTTGCAGTAAAAGATATATTGTTATTAATCCCCCTCAGAATATTCCCCCTTGCTTTGAGCACACTTAACCCATTCTTGCCACTTTCTGAAGCAGTTCGGGAAGTCCTCTTTCGTGTCTTCAGTTGCGCCATTGTGGCTGAATCAAGACATTGAGGCGTCCACGACAGCGCAACTAAAGACACCCACGAAAGAGGACTTCTACAACCGCTTCAGAAAGTGTCAAGAATGATGGGATAAATGTGCTTGAAACAAAGGCGAGTATTTTGAGGAAGATCAATGGCTATATGTCTTTTACTATAACACATTTGAAAAAATTGAAACACTCACCGTATCTTTTGATCACACCTTGTATTTCTATCCGTCCGTTTTCTTGAAAATCTCCTCTTTGTTTTCTTTTTCACTAGGGGGCCTCATCTCAGGCCCATCCCACTTCTCACTTCCACTGACACTCTCTGCTCTTGCTCTTTGGAAGCTCCTGCCCTCCTGAGGTGCTCAGCTGCTGCTGAGTCTGCCTGGAGCATCTCTCCTGGCACCCTTCTGCCTGACTGGTTCCGTTCTCATTAGGGGCGGGGTCCTGGGAAATGTTCTCTGATCTCTTTCCCTTGTGGTGTCTGGACTGTGACCGCCTGTGAGCAGGGGTCCTGAGCACCCAGCCAGCACTCAGCATGCACTTATTGAATGGCACACTTGCTATCCTTCAAGTTTTTGACAGTTGAGCCTCCCCCCCACCCCCCGCCCCCAAGCCCTTTATGTGGACCACTCAGCACCTGGTCCTTATAACTGAGCCTGGGTGGCTTTTGGGACATTCTGGCCAGGATCAGGGGGAAGCCCTGTTGCTTTGTTGGGCCCTAATTAGTGTCTTGGTTCTTTTTATAACACAGAGAGCAAAAGATTTGAACTAAGATGTAGACATGACACCAAACAAAATCCCTTTTATTTTCTACTCCAGATACTATTATGACATGAGATAATATTCTCCCTGGCTTAATGGCCCTTTATTGGATAACCTCCCCTCCCCACCTCCCGCTCAAAAGAGTCTGAATAAGTGGTAGGGGATGAAGAAAAAAAGAATTCTGTCTATGAGCAAGCTCTGTGGGCATAACCTGGCCTTCCTGGGGGTGGGTCTTTAGATCTGAGATGACTGACAGAGGTGGTTCCCAATCACTGTTTGCTCATTTGGAATCCTAGGAGGAAGACTTCATTCGTTTTCTAATAAGAACATAACAACATAGCAGGCATGCATAATTTTTCAAACTAAAGAACAAGATAAAAGAATCATGCAAAACCTGCATAAATGTTATTCTGGAGCAAAACATCCAGGCTTTGGGTACCATGATAAAGAACATTGTGGATGCTCTTAAGTTCCTGCCTTCCCAGAAGGAAATGCAAGTGTCACATGCCAAGAAGCCATCACACCTGAGATGCAAGATTTTCCAAATGTCTCCTGGCACCAGTACAGACTATTACAGATGAGTAAACTAAGGCCCAGTGAGATTAACTGGGCAGCCCAAGGCCACATCTGGTGAGTTGGGGAGCTGAGTTTTGAACTCAGTCTGTCTCTGGTGTCTATGCTATCCTGCCTCCTAACGAAATGACTGACTGCATGATGTCATTTTAGGCTTTCTCATCCTGGGCTGCAGGAAGGACTATTATGGCCCACAAGCTAATAGCAACGCCGAGACAAAGCACATGCCTCTCCCAGTCAGGGAGACAGGCCATCCATGCAGCCAGAAGCTCAGCACCATCTCTTTGGGATTGCACCGTGGTAGCCCCAAGGCCAGGCAGGAGATGTTGGGCCAGGTTGCATATGTGTAGACTGAGGTTAAGACAAGGAAGGGGTTGTTCTGGGTATTGTGGGTGAGAGAGGTTGTATGACCCCCCATCACCATCATCCTGCTGTTGTAAACACACTTCACCTCTGACCTCTACCCTTGCAGGTTGTTGTCATGAAGAGACCAGGTTCATGGGCTCCTGAAGGGTGCTAGCCCCGTGTTCCTTGCAGCAGTGACTCAGAAAGCCCTGGACTCCTTCCGGATCAGGTTTCTGCCTTTATCTGGAGAGTAAATATCTTCTAAGGGCACACAAGTAGATTACATTTCTCTTAACAGATATACTTCTGCTACCAACGAACTGGATTTCTGGCATAGATCCAGCAGTCTTTAACTCTCTTATACATTTGCTTGGTCTCTTTCCTCAGGACACTTCTCAGAAAAAGCATATGCTCCACCATCAACAAGAAATAGGTCCCGACTTCATACCTAGTTCTCTCCCTGAGTTCTCTCAGAGAGCCTGAAGCTCCTCACCTGATGGCATTCCCGGTTGCCTGCCCGGTGTCATGGGGATGAAGTGTCAGTCTTGATGCCCAATAAAGATCTCTAACTCTGAGCAGGAGAACAAGGGCACTTGAGATAACGGAGCAACAGGCTGAAGGAAACTACAGAACCAGTCTTGTATTTGTAAAATGGCTAACAAAGGCATAGAAGCCATAAGGAAAGGATAACACACCAGACATTTGTTGTTCCAAAAAAATTTCCTTACATGACCCACACCTGGTATTGATCCAATAAAATTCAAATGCTAAACAACTCATAAAAGAACCTCCTCATGATGCTCAGAAAATACCAGACATATGTGTGTAGTTAGACTTTGTGATTCTCTGAAGAAAGAAAACTGGCTTAAATATTTTAATTGGACTCGCATGTCTCTTGCGGTTGAACACGTGCTTTCAGGATGCTGCTTGATTGAATGCCCACGTCAGGGATGTAGTTCACTTTCCAGAACAAATGGTTCTTTTTCACCAAAAAATATATCCATTGGTTCTTACAGGTTTTTTTTTCCCTCCGCCTTGTGATTGCACTTAAGCCAAAGTACGTAAGATTCAGAGGTGGGTGCAGGACCCTGGACTCATGGAGGTGATGCAATTGAATCATAGGGTGCCACTCTGTCACTTCACAGATGAGTGGATTGGCCCAGAGAGGCAGGAACGCCAGCTTGGAAGCAGGTGCTCAGGGTAGGCTGTGGGATTAGCACGTGTGCTTTGGCTTCCTCAGCCTGTTGGAGAAGAATCTGACTTCTACGTTTAGGAGTTGTGTTTGTTTTTCACTCCGCTCTTGCCTTAAAGTGAAGATCTCTGAGCACCGAGGCGGAGGGACCGTAACTAAATGGTTGAGAAATGCATATTACTTCCATCCGGTGGGGTGGGTCTTTCAAAAACTTGCTTCAGTTTCCTTGTTTTTATTTCGACTGTGATGAAAATCTGTCCCACTTTTAGCCCTGTGTAACTACCCTGTCCCTGGTCCCCTTGGGCCTGCTGTGGGGTGTAAAGAGGGGAAGGAGGGTAACGGCAGGCCCTGGGTTTACTGCCTGGTGGCTCAATGAGTAGTAGCAGTCATTTACCTTTGAGTTAGAATTTTGGTTCTCATGCCCCATGCCTGGGGGAGTTTGCATTTTAGGCTGTTTCTCCTGGTGGAGTAAAGAGTTCAACTTTTGGTAGCAAGTTTCAGGGGTCAGAAAGTCGACAGTGGGTGGGGTGTCTGGGAGCTTCTCAGGGCTCCCCTAATTTTCTTACGTCAGTATTTCCCGCTTCAGCCTTTGAATAAGACTAAGGGACTACCTTTCTTGAAAAACCCTGGGAAGATCGGAGTGGAGGGTGACAGAGGAACTGGGGGTCATAGCCACTCTGCTGCCAATCCAGCAGCTCTCCCGCGTCTTGCCTTCTGGGGTAAGGACAGTTACCGCCTTTCTGTTCCAGCCCAGCCGCTCTGCCCAGTCCCCAGCTGGCCTACTTGCAAATCTGGACCTCTGGTTGGAGGTGGAGGCTGGATGAAGAAATGCTGATGGTTCTGGGCAGTCCACCCACCCATGAGAACAGCTGCTTGCCACAGGACCAAAAGTGAGCAACACGCTGCATCCGTTTATGCCTTGAGTTGTATCTGTCCTACGTGGATGCAGCTTTTTCTGTCAATCTTTGTGGAACAAAACCTAACTGAGGACTTGCTCTCTCAGCTAACCTTGTATGACCCCTACTCACTTGGTTGAAAGGAAACTTCTTTGGAACAGTTTCCTGTTCTCACCTAGACAAGGCAGTCTTTTTTTTCTTTTTAAAGATTTATTTTTATTGTTTTTGACACAGAGAGAGAGAGATACAGAGTCAGAGACAGAGAGAAGGGGGAGGGCCCAGAACAGTCTCCATAGTTACACATCGTCGGTTTTTCCACACAGTTTCATTCCACAGGTGGGTGGGGCTGCATAGGGCAGGAAATGGGCTGGGGTCTCGCCCTGGTGAGAACCGAACTGGGGGCACTCCCCAGCTCAGCATATGGGTCCGCACAGGCCAGGGCTGGGATTCGATCCTCAGTCCCTGGGGCTGCAAAGTGATCGCTTAACCCACTGAGCCATCCCAGCTTCCCCGAGACAAGGCAGTCTTGCTTTTGGATTAAGTTGGATCTCCTTCCCCCCACTATGTCCTATCAAGCTGGTTAGGTGTACCTCACCCATAGCTCTGTCCTTGCTCAGCTGATCCTGTATTCCTAGAGGCCAGAGGGGGCCGTGGCTGCACACTGGCCCCTGGATCATTTCTGGGGACTCTGAGGTCCCTGAGAATCAGCCAATATGAACCAACTGCACTGATCTCAGCTTCATTTTTTCTTAATTGGCTCTAATTGCTCTGTCATCATAAATATACTGACATCAAAAGCCGTCAAGTTCCTTTAGGCAGCTGGCAGTAATTGGTCTCATTAGTTTTGCTGATTCCCGTCTCTGGAAAGCGGCTGGTTTGCTTGAGAGAAGATGCTCTGTTCAGTGCTGTTTCCCACCTCCCTGCTCCATGCTCAAGGTCCACAGTGAGAATGTGTTCAAGCTCCTGGGGGCTCGTTAACACCCCCTGATGCCCATCACCTCATCCGGGGTCTGGAGTGGGGAAGGTGCCCCTTTCTGGGAGAGGCTGGCTGGGAGGCCTTGCTCTGAGGTGTAGGGTGTCGCCCACGTTGGCCTGGCTTATTTTGGACAAGAGTCAAGGTCCCCACAGTTACAATCCCTTAAATATTTAATCTTGGAAGTTCTCATCACTCTACTCCCCCCACACATTTTGCAACTGGGAGTCCAAGCTGTCTAGTATCCTCTGTTACCTGGGTTCCAAGAACTAGACCAAGCTTTGTTAAGCTTCCTTCTTTATGAAGCCTTTGGAAATGGGCCCGGCAGGTGAACCAGGCAATTTAGATACAAAGGTAACAAGTTCTGGAGCCAAGATGACTTAGCTAATATTTATTGATTGTACAAGGGCTGTCCAGAAAGTATCCAGCCATGTAACCACTGTTGTTATATTGACAATGGTTGGAATTTTCCGGACAGCCCATGGAGATCAAGGCTATGTAGAGGAGAGTGAGAAGGTCATGGCTAGAGACTTGGAATTGAGTGTCTAGCTCATGTGACAAGCTGAGATTGGAGAGTGTGTGCAGTGTGTATTTATGTGCACACATGTATAAGTGCACACACACACACATGTACATGTGCACACACATGAGTGCATTGTGCACACATGTGTATAGTTATATATGTGTGCATTGTACACATGTATGTCAGTGTATATGCATATGTGTGTATGCATGTGAGTGTGTGTATATGTGTACGTATGTGAATGTATAGATATGTATATGAGTATATGTGTGCATGTGTATATGTGTGTGTTTGTTGATGGGTACTTAAACTTACAGTTGATAAAATTGCAAAGTAACACATATACACACACCTGAGTGCATGTAAAACTGGGAATAGATGAATAGGGTCAATGTCAATTTCCTGATTGTGAGACTGTCCTATAGTTTTGCAAGATGTTACCATTGAGGAAACATGGGAAAGGCTATACTAGACGTTCATAGTGTTTCTTACACTTGCATGTAAATTTACAATGAGCTGGAAACAGAACGGCTAGTTATGTTTAGAACCAGGGCTGGGAAGAACGCGCAAATGTTGGAGTTGCTCTCTTGTGGTGCTCGGTGGATGCGAAGAGACAGTAAAAAAACCAAAGGTGTTCTGACACCTGGGGCCTTTATAAATCCCCCAGGGGCTAGCCTGACATGAGACACGAGTCATCGTCACGCTCAGAGCGCTCCTTCTGGATACAAACCACTGTCCCAGGCAGAGCTCCTTGCTGGCCGGATCGATCCCCTTCATTGGCCCATTTGAGGGCCTCAGACCTCTTTTCTATCTATCTCAAGAGGCTGAGAGAACTTCATGCAAACTGAATTATTAAAAAAAAAAGATTTATTTTATTATTTTTGACAGAGACAGAGAAAGAGAGGGAGAGAGACAGAGAGAAGGGGGAGGGCCCAGGGCAGTTTCCATAGTTGCCCATCATCAGTTTTCGACTTGGTTTCATTCCACACAGGTGGGTGCGGGGGGCGGGGGGCTCAGGGCAGGAACCAGGCAGGGGCCTCTCATAGGGGCCCATGCCCCTATGAGCTGGGGGCTGAACTGGGGGCCTCCTACGTGGGAAGCTCACTCTGGCGAGAACCGAAGGGGGGGCCACAACCCAGTTTAGCATATGGGTCCAAATGGGTGAGACCAGGATTCGATCCTCGGACTCCAGGGCTGCAATAGAGCACTTAACCCGCTGAGCCATCCCAGCATCTCTGCAAACTGAATTCTTAATGTTTCATCTTGACAGTTCCTGGTGGTCTAGAGTCCCTCCTGAGGGCTGCACCACGCAGGAAGGTTCCCCCCATCCTCTTCCACACGCACCTCAGATGACCTCTCCTCACAGGGCCAGGCACTACTCTCTTCTCAGGCATGAGAAGCTCTCTTCAGTGTCCCTGCCCAACCCAGATAGTACTACCATGGCTGTCAGTTACTGGGAACCCGCCGCGTGCCAGGCATCTTACTTTATAGATATCTTCTTGAATCCCCTAAATCAATGGGGAGGTAGGCGCTACTAGTTTCATTTTATACACAAACCAATAAAGTCTTAAAGAGATTAAACATTTCACTTGAGGGCCCACATGATTAAGTGACAGAGGCCAGAATTTAATTTAGGTTTGTGTGACTGAACCTTTACCTTTCTGTGATGTCATACCACCTCCCAAATTCATGGCTAGCTTGGGAGCTGAGCTACAAACAAGCGACCCTGCCAGTCTTTGTACCAGGAGCTGGAGGGTTGACAGGAAGAAGGCACCGTCTCCGCCTTCAAGGACGGCCCATCACATCATCTGTTACCGTGTGAAGTTTCTGTTTCCATCAGATCACAAACAGTTCCCAGCCCGGAGTAGGTCCATGCTCAGCTCCCAGCCTGTGTCATTGTGGTCATGAGATGCCTGGCCTGGAATGCTTTCCCCATTTAATTAAAAAGTAATTAGTCATTTTACTTAGAGATAATTGTAAATTTACATGCAAGTGTAAGAAATAATATGGATGTCTGATGTACCCTTTTTCATGTTTCCGCAGTGGTAACATCTTGTAAAACTATAGTAGTTTCACAAACAGGAAATTGACACTGACCTTATTCAGCTAGTCCCAGTTTTACATATACTTGTGTGTGTGTGTGTGTGTGTGTGTTTACTTTGCAATTTTATCACCTGTATGTTTGAGTATCCATCAACAAAGTTAAGATACAGAACAGTTACATCATCACAAGGATCCCTCCTGTGACCTTTCTACAACCACGCCCACCTCCTACTCACCCTCATTTCATTTTCATTTTGATCTTTTATCCAGCCCAGTGCTGGCTGTGATGCCTCCTTGAAGTCTGCTACCTCTGGGCTCTGACATCTGCTCCCTGTCTGGGTCCCTGTGTGGCCTTTAGCATTTGCTGCCTTGACATCGATACAGAGTACGGGAAGAGACGTCTTTGAAATCAGGGGATCTGCTCAGATTTCAGATGCTGCAACTCTGTTACCTGTGTGGCCTTGGGAAAATGACTATATCACCATGCCTCCGTTTTGCTATCAATAAAATGGAGATAATTATGTCACACTTCTAGGACTGTTGAGATAATTCTGTGAGGTAATGCATATGAAGCGCCCAGCCCATCCTTGGCATGTTGCGAGTCCCCTTTTCTGTCTTACCCAGATGGACTATGAGACCTTAGAGGCAGGAAATGGTTGCTATTTCGGCCTAGACTTGGGCCAGCCTCTCCTAGTTCCTTGCTGGGACTGGGGAGGGACAGTCTCCCAGGTGTCCAGACAGGGCCTTTCCAGGTAAATAGAGGCCACTTTGTCCCTATCCAACCTTCCTGCTTTGTAATGAGATGCTCATCCATCAGCAGATCCAGGTTCTATCTATCTGGGAAGGAAAACTCTGGGTGGGGAGGGGAGGTGTGCCTTCCAGGGCCCACCCCGCGGAACTGCCTCCCTGCAACGCCTCCCACCCTGCTCCTGCCTTTAGCAGCTGAGTCCTGCAGCTGACAGAATTGATCACTGCCGCTGAGTGATAATATAATTCAGTTCCCCTCAAGGATAGATGCTATCAGAGAGGCTTTCTTAAGAGGAAAAACTATATGATATACTGGTTGAAAAGGGCTATCTTTCTTCCTGGAAGAACAGTTATTAATCTCTTCCGAGTACATTTTCATATCATTTTGGACATTTATTTGCCGGCTGTGATACTTTAAAACCAGGCGTTTCTGTCAGTTTTGATGCGGTGTAACACACTAGAACATGAAAAGGCATAATTACCGCTGTGGCCATTGGAATTGCTAACGAGATCTTGACATTTTCGAATCGGACCCGTTTCTCAGTGATCCAGAAGTGAGCCCTGCAGCTGTGTGAGCTGCATGTCAATGAGGCAGGAGGAAGCGAACCCCAGGACAGGGCGCTGAGGAGTGAAAGTGTGTGGAGACCCCGGCCCTCCCTCAGAGCTGCTGTCTCCCACCCCAAAGAGGGGGGTGTGTCTTGGGCTCATAGGCCTTTATTTTCTGATTGAGGGCTGTCCATTCGACAACTCTTCACTGAAGACTTAGTGCCTATGATTTGTTTGTTTTGTTCATTTGTTGCTTTCAGTTTTATATGCCTCATATATATGGATGATGTACTATAGAAATGTGCACTTGAAATCTATATAATATTACTAACCAATGTCATCCTAATAAATTTTAATAAAGATTAAAAAAAAAAAAAGTCTTACTACGTGTCTGTCCCTGGGGAGAGAGCAATGAACTGAGCAGATTTCATTGTCCTTGAAATGGTCAGGAGAACTCCCCTCAGCCCCCCCCCCCCACGGGCATCCAGGTTTCTCACCCACATTCTCGAAGTGCTAGGGGCAGCAGCAGCTGGAATTGGCTATACATGCTAGTCCTTGGACTCCACCCCAGAACTCTCTGAGTCAGGAACTCCTGGGGAGGGGGTGCCCAGTGATCTGTGTGGGACAGCGCTCAGGTGGTTCTGACGCCTCCCAGGTGAGAGCCCCCACCTTCCTCTGCCTGGCCTGTGACCCTGAAGCCCTCCTCTCATGTGGACAACCCCGGGGTGGCTGTTGCAGTGAAGCTGCCTAGGACAGACACCTCTGCTCCGTAGGTCGTAGGTCATGTCTCCTTGGGGAGCTTGAAGACTTGCTTGGCCTCTGTGAAGCTCTGGAAGCAGAGCAGGAGCACATGAAGCCACTGGCAGCCCGGCCCTCATAGGCTCTGTACTGCCAGCTAGGCCGCCCCTAGGATGGTGGCTAGGAGCAGGGTGGGACGGCTGGATTTGGGTTTGGGGAAACAAGGGGTGGGCCTGAGGGAGGGGTCGGAGAAAAGGCCTTGCAGCAAGGTCAAGAGAATGTTCTTTCTGCATGAATGTCAACTTGACCTACCCCCAGAGCCTGTGACGAGATGCCCTGCCCCGGCAGGCGATCCTGTTTTGTTTGGACCATTTGCTGAGCATTGTGTGGCTTCTGCGGGTGGACACATTGGGAGTCAACACTCCCCTCTGGCTGCTGGCCCCTAAGTGGCTGAGCAGACCTGTAGCTGTGGCGCTGACTGCTCCTGAGCCCGTAAGGCCGCGAGGAGCCGGCCTCCACCAGGGCTCACACCTGTTGTGAACAACTAGTGTCAGGAGCTGAAGCAACCCCCAAGTGCAAACATTGGCAACACAGTTCTAGTCCCTCCTCAGGAGCTAACATGAATCCTGTTCCGCCCCAAACCGGCCTCCTCATCTTCCTGATCAAGCCCTTCTTCCCTTTTCCCGGTTCGCGTTTCTCTAGCTACTGTTCTACTGTTCTTAGTGCTGCTTCTGCTACACACTCACTTGGTCTCCCCTCTCCCTCCCCAAACCGGGGCCTTTGTACATGCTGTTTCCTCCCCAGAACACCCGTGCCCTCACATCTTTGCCCAACTGCTGACTTCCTGCCCCTCAGACTTCAGCTTATATCACGTCTTCATTGTAACACACCTTCCTCACCTCCATCACTTTCTGCTATTCTGTTTATTCTTGCTTAAAAGATTTATCTTTTATTGTTTTTGATAGAGAGATACACACACACACACACACACACACACACACACACACACACACACAGAGAGAGAGAGAGAGAGAGAGAGAGAAGGGGAGGGCCCAGAGCAGTCTCCATGGATACACATGATTAGTTTTCTACATAGTTTCATTCCACTGGTGGGCTCGAAGCTGCACAGGGCCAGACCTGGCTGGGGTCTTCCACATAGGAGGTACACCCCGGTGAGAACTGAACTGGGGGAACACCCCAGTTCAGCATGTGGGTCCACACGGGCCGGGCGCTCAACCTGCCCAGCCATCCAGCATCTCTATTCTGTTTATTCTTCACAGGTCCTGTCTTGATCTAAAATTATACTTGTTCATGTTTATTTCCCTCCATTTACATGAAACGTTTCCAATGGCAGAGTCCGTCCTGTCTACTGGGAATCTCAGCGTCTCGTCTGGCCCCTGGTGCGGAGGAAGCCCTCAGTAAACGGCTGTTGAATAAATAGGTTAATCTGCTGCCTCCTTCCATTCCTTGTGACGGAACCCCTGCCACTCCTGCTGCCCCTTGCATCTCACCCGCAGGCTTGACCTGCCCGAGACCCAGAAGTTGTAGCCCCACGCAGGTAGACAGCAAGCTGGGAAGGGCTGGAGATCATCTGGTTTGATCTCCAGTTCCATAGCACAGTCCAGCACTTGTTGAAGGACAGGGGAGCTAAGAGAGCATCTCTATGGGCCTGGGGCAGCACAGTGACTGGTAAGGGTGTTCCCACAAGAGGTGAGCAAGGAAAGGCAACCGAGATAAAGGTCCTTGAGGGCCAACCTGCTGAAGACCTCAGAGGTGAGGAATCCAAGAGATGTGACAGCCAGGATGAGCCCAGCACTGACCAGGGCTAGTGTAACCAGGGGGTCTACCGCAGGTGCTGCCAGGCATGTCCCTAGTGAGGTGTGGGTGGTGTCTTTCTGAGATTTACCCTTTAAGGCAGTGGCCAGAGCGAAAGAGTATAGCTTTGAGAAGTAGAATGTAAGGTGACCAGACGTCCTGCTTTTGGCGGGACAGTCCCGATTTTTAACAATTTGTCTCGCGTCCTGCGGCATTTTAAAAAAGTCCCGATTTTTGGAAAGAATGCACGACAAGCTAGGGAACGGCGGGAGATAGACCAAATTTTTAATCAAGACCCCACCCCCAAGGTCAATGGTGTCCCGCTTTACCAGTGTTAAAATCTGGCCACCTTAATCTAAGGTTCTCAGCGGGTGGGACCCAGGGAAGGGGAGCGCAGCACAGAGAATGCAGGGTCTCAAAGCCAAGTACAAAAGCGGAAGAGGAATGCGGGCTTGCCAATGAGAGGTGACTTCCTGTGTGGCAGCATGAAGTAGAGCCCAGATGTGAACATGCAGAGGCCGACGCGTCCCTCAGGGGCAGCCGCGCAGGTCACGTGGAAACCCTTACAAGATGCACATAGGGCCCCGGGAATGAGGGGTTCTGGGGAGTCCACCCACCTGCTGGAGGTATGAGCCTGAAGGAAGGGCTGGTCCGGTGGTCCAGGGAGCCCGAGGGAAAGATGCTGCAGAGGGGAGTGGGGACCAGAGGCTGTACGAGCTGTTGGTTGGAAGACGTTGCTGCTCCTTGTGACGTGCTGAGTATTAACTGTGTGTCCTGTGGGTGACCTACCTGGTGGTTCCATATCAGCCCATGTGACCTGCTTAGGGACCTGAATACTAGACTCTGCTGAATGTCCCGCCCTACTTTTGCTTCCCTAGCCCCCTTTTGCAGAACTGACCACAGAAAGAAATGGTCTGGGTGTGACTGTATCTCTAGATGGCAAGCTTTTTTTTTTTAAAGATTTATTTTATTGTTTTTGACAGAGACAGACAGAGACAGAGAGAAGGGGGAGGGCCCAGAACAGTCTCCATAGTTGTACATCATCAGCTCTTGATATGGTTTTGTTCCACACAGGTGGGTGGGGGTCTCGCAGGGCGGGAACTAGGCTGGGGCCCCCCCTGCATGGGAAGCACACCCTAGTTCAGCATGTGGGTCCTCACAGGCTGGAGCCGGGAGTCGATCCTTGGTCCCCAGGGCTGCAAGACGAGCGCTCAACCTGCTGAGCCATCCTGGCTTCCCCGACTGTGGGCTTTTTAGGGTGCCATGGGGCCTGGCACACAGGACATGCTCAACAGATGTTTGTTGAAAGAAATAACCTCTCATTCACATTTGAAGTTCTCATAGTTCTTCTCAATTAAGATGACCCTCCCCCCTTTCTTAAAGCTCCAGAGTAAAGGTGGAATACCTGAATCTTGGTGGACACAAACCACCCCCACCCCCGGGTGCAATTTTGATGGAGTGCCCCCCCCCCCCACTTCCCCCGGCAGATGCCAGTGAAGTGGGTGCATGCACATCACACGCAAGCCTGCTCCTGCTTCACGTTCTGCTTTCGGAGTTGTGCTAAATGATCACAGGAAGTGGGGGGTAGATGAGCACATTACGTCTGCAGGGATTTGGACATGAGACTAAAACTGTGTTCTCTTGGAGAAGTCCATAGGGCTTGGGCTTTGCAAATTTGGCCATTTTGCTGCCAAGAAATCAAAACCAGTTCTTCCTTTCCTTCACTGGTGCCTGCTGGAAGAAATAGTGATTCGGCCAACAGTCAATGCATCAGGAAGAGTTTGCTATGTCCCAGATGTTGTGGTCACGAAGGCCACATGCTCTGGCAATATAGCCCATAATGCTCCAGGCTGCTGCTGGGTGTTTGTGCTGGGCGCTTTCCTAAATGTGTCTTCCACATGTGCCGAGCTCTGTGCTAAATGCTTACTCTCATTTCATCCTCCCAATAACACTGGGTATAATGACCACCATTGCTAGGTAAGGGAATCACACAATTTCCCTAAAATCACCCTGCTGGTGAGTAAGAGAGTCAGGGGCCCGGGATCCCATGGATCTATCCCCAATGTTGGGCTGTCACCCTGACCTACACTGGGAGTGAGTGCCTTCTGATAAGCCATGCTGGGTTGGTGGCATGACCAGGAGGGGAGAACCTCGGAGGGGCCTGGTCTTGGTGGACACAGTCCAGTTGGCATCGTCTGTCTGGGGAATAAGTGGGGAGTAGTAGTTATATGTGGAAAGCAAGGTCGGACAAGTTCTGAAGACAAGGCAAACACACAAGGAAAACTTCTTGGCATGGCCCTTTACCAAGGCAATTCCTAGGTATAATGAGTGGTAGTGAGGGGTCCTGGGTCCTGACATTGGTGGCTCAGGGAGGCAACCAACTGGGATAGGTCAATGCAGGCCACTGTAACACCCTTGGCCCAGGACACCAGGTAAAAAGAGCCATAGCAGAGGGCACCGACAAGTTGCTATGACATCCGGTGGGTCAAAGACAAAAAGGTGAGTGCCCTGATTTGTTCCTCCCTCTCTTCTTTTCTCTGCCCCTTTATCCCTCTTCCTTCTTTCTGTTTATCTCTGCTTACCTCAGTCTTGCTCTCTCTTCCCTCTTTATCCATCCATCCATCCATCCATCCATCCATCCATCCATCCATCCATCCATCCATCCATCCTTTCTATCCAGTCATTATTGGCTATTACAGAAGGTGTTTAGGGAAGACAGAAACTTCACTGAGTTCTGAATTTTTCCAAGGCTGGCTTTGGTGAGGGTCATTGTCAAAGCCACAGAGGCCTGCTGAGTCCTGGCCTGAGTTTCCTCAGCTGTAAGTGGCTCCTGTGGCCCATTTGAACTTGAATGTCCTACAAATCTATGGATCTTTGACTTGGAGCCAGGAAACTTCCTGGATGATGCCCCACCCTCTTGAAGATTCTGGGGTTCTTTTTTAGCCTGTGAACCTGTTTGGCAACCACAATTGAGTCTCCGGGGCAGAAGGAAAGCCAGGAGCCAAGAAGCTGCCTTGTGTGAGTGAGCGATTTGCTCAGAGGATGGTTTGTGAGGGCCGAGCTGAGGACAGCAGGGCTCAGGTTACCCGTGGCTGCTGGCGAACTCCGACATCTGCTATTTTTCATTGCAGTGAGACTGATTTGCTCCAGATAGGCCCCTGCAGACTGTTTTCAGCTGTGCTGGGAAGAGTGGCGGCCAGCTGTGTTTCATCTCAGAGACCTCTACGAGAGAGCGGAACACATGTTAACTGCTTAAGCTAAGAGGCCAGATGATACTACAAGAGGGCCCCAAATTCCACATGATCCCTTCTGAGCAGACAGACTTTTATTCCCTGAGGTGTAACCCTCACTTCAAAGAAATGTCTGCCCCAGATCTGAAGGAGGCCCGTCCCATGGGGACCAAACCTCATTACTTTCTGAGTCTTTATTTCACAGAGTAACCACAGTCAGAGGAGGGAGATTTCTGGCCAGGAGCAGGGACATTTGGATTGGAAACATGAGTCTATTGCTTCCTGGCCGAGTGATCGTGAATAAGTGATTTGACTCTCCAGGGCCTCAGGCTCCTCATTGTAACCGAAAGGGCTCAGATCTTTTCAAGGGTTGATGCTCATTGTGTGTGTCATTTACAGTTTTCTCAGAGATGAGTGTTGCTGAGAGCTGTGGGCAGCCACCTGGATTTCTTTAACAAAGGTGTCAGCATAAAGAAATACAGCAGTGGCAGATACCCTGAAGCCCCAAGCCAGGGACAATGTCTCAGTTTTTAGGATCCAAGAAAAACAAACCCTTTTCTGCATGGGCCTAGTTATAGTGAGAGGCAGAGAGTGTTCTGCCCAGGGAGTCAGCCAATAGCAAGTCAACGTGGGCCACTGTAACACCTTCAGCCTGGGGAGGAGGTGAAGACGAATTCCACATGGGTTTCCCCCTACTACCTTTAGCAGCTAGCTCCCCCCACCCCCAATCAATAGTACTGGCACAAAGTTGAATATCTGTAGGTTGTAATATAGGAGTAGTTTACCACAAATGAAAATGCTTTTAGATATCTATAAGACGATGAGAAAAGAAGAAAAGTGAGAGAGAGAGAGAGAGAGAGAGAGAGAGAGAGAGAGAGAGAGAAAGAGGGGAAGTGTGGTACATCTGTGCCAAGTCAGCTTAGCTAAGCTGGAACTATGTTTTCCAAATCCCCTTCTCTGCTTCGTTCTGGGTTAGCCTGGGTCACAAGGGACATCAAACATGACATTTGGAAGGTGGAACAGCAGCCACTTTCTTTATCCACTTGGCAGGTTGGGACCCGTTTGCAGCTCATGCGTGCTGGTCTCTGGCTTGCCTAATTGGATTTGGCTTCTCTTATTCCTGGGCTCCCTGTTTGTTTGGCTCTGGGGGGAAGGACACCAGCTTCTCTTGCAGATCAACTCCCTCACTGAAGGTGGAGACTCAGAGGCGATGAGAGACCAGTGAGAGTTCCAGTTCCTCCTCACAGGTTGTAGGTTGTCTTTGCTCTTCATTACTTCATATCTGTCTTCTCTTCCTGACCATCTGTCCCGTGGACCACAGGCTCCTTGCATCAGACACATAGACAACAGCCTCACATAACCCTATGACCAGCTCCCACAGGTGCACAAGGTAAAATTCCTATTATAAGTTCCTTATTCTAAGAATCTCCTGGTGGTTCTGATTCTCTGATAGAAGCTGGATGGATACAGGAGATGAAAGTGAAAGAAAATGATTGGGTGAGTATAATAGTGGAAGAAAATAATATGGAGCCAGAGTGGTGTGCAACTATAGAATGTGTGGGAAGGAGGAAAAGGACTGAGAGGAACAAAGGTGAGGAGCAGGAGTCCAGCCAGCTCCATATTCAAAGGCAGAGACTATGCAATGAGAAGTTGGGGTGGCTAGTTTTGCTGGGGATGAAAAATAGCGATTGCTTTTGACCTCAGAAGGTTATGGTTGAGACTCATAGATTGGGCTGAGACCTCTCTCTTCTGGAAACTCCATTTTCTGTCCCCATCTCAGGCCAGTAGTTATCAACCCCAGTTGCACACTAGGATTACCTGGGGACCTTTAAAAATGCGGATGCACAGGCTTCTGCCAGGACAATTAAATCAGGATGTCTGGAACATGGCCCAAGTTCTGGTTTTTGGAAAACACTTCTGAAGTGATTCTTTTTTAAGGGTTTATTTTATTGTTTTATGAGAGAGAGAGAGAAAGAGAGAGAGAGAGAGAGAAAGAGAGAGAGAGAGAGAAAGAGAGAGAGAGAGAAAGAGAGAGAGAGAAAGAGAAATACACAGACAGACAGACAGACAGACAGAAGGGAAAGGACCCAAAGCAGTCTCTGCAGCCACACATCATTAGTTTTTACATAGTTTTCTTCCACAGGTGGATGTGGGGCTGCACAGGGCAGGAACTGAACCAGGGGCCTCCCACATGGGAAACACACCCTGGGCAGGAACTGAATCAGGGGCCTCCCGCATGGAAAGCACGCCCCATTTCAGTATATGGTTCCACAAGGGCCAGGGCTGAGACTCAATAATCATACCCCATGGCTGCAAGGCAAGCGCTCAACCTATGGAGCCACCCCGACACCCCCCTGAAGTGATTCGAATGGGCAGTCAAGTTGAGAACCACTGACCTAGTGTGGCTGACACCCTAGAGTGACCCCTGGTGAGTCATGCCCTTGTATAGTCTCCTCTCCTGAGTGCCGGTGACACCTGTGGTTTGCTCTAACCAATAGCACGTGGCAAAGATAACGAGACACCCTTCTGTTGATTAAGTTATGTTGTAAGGCCAATAGGGATGGGGACCTGTGGACGAACACTGCAGTCCCTTGTCTTTCTGAAGGATAATTCCGAGAGCACTTTGGATGTTTCTCAGAAGTTGAGTAAGACTAGAGCCTGTCTATAAATGCAGACTGTTTTCAGCCCTGCAGGGAAGTGTGGTGCTGACTGGGTTTCATCTCTGAGCCTCTAAGAGACAGCAGAGCGCATGGTAACAGCCACACTACCAGTGGTGATCTTGCTACTCCTATTTTATCTGCGTTTCTTCCTCCTAAACTCACTCTTCCCACTGGCTCTTTCTTGCTTCCAGGATCACCTCCCAAATAAATGCCCCGCACCCAACTTCTTGTCCCATGCTCTGTTTGGGGGGAATCCAGGCAAAGATGGTATCTTCTGGCATCTGCATACACAGAGCAAACAGGAGGAGGAGGGCCTTGGAGCCATTGTCATGCAGTAGGGCCTCCCTGGGAGTCACTCCACCCACAGGAGAGGCCAGGATGGGGAGAATGTCAGGGAGAGTGAGCAGTCAGTGCCCCATGGTGGCAATAAAGAGGGGTGGCTGTTGTGGAGTGAGTTCTGCAATGTTACAGAAGGGACAGCAGGGACAGTGTGGGAGATGGGCACCTGAGGGGACCCTGCCCCATTCCGAAGTTGACGGCCAGGTCTGCCTCCCATTAGCCTCTTTCAGCCCTTTCGTTCTGACGGTGTTCGGGCACTTTGTGCCACCCCCGGCTCTGCAGTCACTGACCTGTCACTGCAGTGCGGTCGGTGCTTCATGGCCCGTAACACTGAGTGGGGGCCTCAGTCTTGGAGAATGCGGGGGCTCAGTCCCTGACGTGTGCAGGAGAGTGTGGCACGGGGCAGAAACCCTGGGCTCTGAACCAGAAAACCCAGCTCTTGTTGTCGATGGTGTCAGGTATGGGCTGTGTGCCTTTGGGCAAGGCACCTCACCCCGACGGCTCTCAGCCCAAACAGTAAGCATGTCCCCTGCTCAGGACGATTTTGAAGGCTTAGGGCTTCCACGGATGTCTTGCGTTTTGAAAACATTCATTTGAAGACTGGAGGGCATGCACCGTATCATATACCACGTTCTCGCTACCTCATTTCCTGGATGATCTGTATAGGCCCTCCAAGAGGAACAAGGTCAGACAAAAAGCTACTTAAAAAAAAATGCCAAGTGGGAGCTAAGGGAGACGACAGACTGCTAATTCCCAGCTGAGGCGAGGTCTGAGGCCGCCCCAGAGAGACCTGATGCACAGAGCCTGAGACCTCAGACACCTGAGGGCCCCAGGATGCTGAGGGGAGCAGTATGATGGGCCGCCCTGCTGCCAAGCTGCTATCAGAAACAAGGGTTCTGGCTGTGAAGAGTGGCCCAATGGAAAGCCAGAGAGAATGTCAGAGGGGATCTGATTGGGGTGCTCAGGGGAGAGGTGGGAGGAGACCCCTGCAAAAGGAAGACTGGGGGTGGAGGGAGTGGTCCAGAACCCACAATCCTAAGCAGGAGGTTTGTATGGCCTGCAAGGACAAGGTGCCTTCGTAGGGTCAACTCTGTCTGTCCCCTTGCCCCCAAGAGACCACTGAAAGGAGCTAAGGGCTTGGGGAGCATGACCCAAGTGTCGTAGCTGGAGGGTTGGCAGGAAGAGGAAGGGGGTGGAGGTGGTGGGATGAAGTGTGAGAGTCAAAGAGATCGTTCAGGGTTGAGTCTAGGGGTGGAGAACCTGCCGGGTCCTCTCCTTTTGCGGGGGGCCTAAGGAGTTGTGGTGGATGCACCTCCACCACATGTAAGAGGACAGCGGCTACTTCTGATACTATGAGTGTCCTAGGCTCATCACCATGGAACTGCGTCCTGGGCTGTTTTGGACCTTGGCGAACGACCTCTTCTTTCCTCCATGTAGTGGTCAGAAGAAGGGAAGACAGCTCCGCCAGGCGTCCCTTTAGGATTCTCGGTGGGAAAGGTAGTGTCGTGAAATGTTACGAGGGAGAGCCTGGCCTTTGTTTGCCAATGTGTCCAGTGTCCAGAAGTCAAAGCTGGATACAAGCTCAGTGGGTGGGGTTACATACTTCCAGCCTCTGCTAGTACATGACTGCTCTCGGGGACCCATGTGTCCCTGCTTTTATTACTCCACAGGGCAGTCGTATGTACATACGGCAGGTCCTTTGGGTTAGAGCTGAGGAAGCTGATCAGGGCCTCCTGGAACTTTGGGGGAAAAGCCCCCAAACTGGACATTTCCACATCAAGGAGGGCACTAACTCATGTTCACAGCTTGAGGATGACGTCATACCACCCACACCCCACAGCGTCATCCATGTGTGACTGGCACAGCCTGGGCCCAAGAACCCCCAGTGAGAAAGGATGAACGAACCCAGTTTTGCTGGGTTTCTTCCTCAGAAAACCCCCTGGATCCACTTGACATCCTTTAATATCTGTTTTTATAGGCGAAACGAGCACAGAGTGGTTTATGTAGCTTCTGGGCACCTCCTCCTTTTCTTTTGTTTTTTTTTAAAGATTTATTTATTGTTTTTGACAGAGAGAGAGAGATACAGTCAGAGACAGAGAGAAGGGGGAGGGCCCAGAACAGTCTCCATAGTTGCACATGGTTGATTTTTCCACATAGTTTCATTCCACAGGTGGGCACAGGGCTGCACAGGGCAGGAACTGGGCCAGGGTCTCACCCCAGTGAGAACTGAACTGGGGGCACTCCCCAGTTCAGCATATGGGTCCACACGGGCCGGGGCCGGGATTCGATCCTCGGTCTCCAGGGCTGCAAAGTGAGTGCTTAACCCATTGAGCCATCCTGGCTTCCCCATCCGCCTTTTCTTAACACTCCTCCTTGGCTTTTGTGACACATTCTCTCCTGGTTCAACTTGAATGGCTCTTTGTCCTCTTTTCCCACAAATCCCTCTGGAGCAGCTCCTTAGCCTCAGCGCTGCCCCCATGTGTCCTGTTCCTCTATCTCTTCACTGTGCAGGTTTGCTTTGGGCAGGGCCATCCATGCCTGTGGCTTGCTCTGCAGTTTACACGCCGATTCCTGGCTTTCTATGTTTAGCCACGACCTGCAGGCATATAGAATAGTGACCCTTATTTTAGGACTTGATCTTGAGTGAGTGTGACTAAAGCCAGGCATTGGTCTAAGCACTTCTCAGGTGCCATTTAACTTGACCCACAAATTCTCTTCGCAGCAGGGACTATTACCATCATTGTTAGCTGATAAAATTGGAGTCTGTTAACTGTCCCTACTGAAGGTCACAGCCATCAGATTTCATCGGTTCGGTCCCCTTGATATCTCCTGAGCTTTCCTTCCCTCCATCTCGCCTGTCTCTGGCTTGGCCTTCAGCGTGTCTCTCTTCAACAACTGCAGCATCTGCCTCATATCCTACAGCGTCCAGGTCTTGCCTTCTGCAAGCCTCTCACTGCAGAGATCTTCCTAAAATGAAGCACTGTTGTCAGCCCGGCTTGCACTGCGGTTTGAGAGGCAGGCACACAGCCAGCTGAAGCTTGTCCCGCTCTGGCACGGGGGTGCACGGCCTGGGCCAGGGCCCGGTTCTTGCTTCTTGGACACCAGTCGATCAGCAGGCCCCACAGTCCTTGCACAGGGCTCGGGGGGCTGGCCGTGGAGGTGGCCAGGGACTTGGCCGGCCAGCCATTACATTTCAGGAAAGACTCCAGGCCTGACCGGGAAGTTCTGTGGAGCAGGACTCCAGGAAAGCATTCTCGGGTCTTATTAAAGCAGCATGTTCCTTTGGAAGCAGAAGACACCGGCCACTGTTCCCCTGTGTTTGCTCCGAGGCCAAATAACCCTGGAGTTTTACTCCGTTCAGTCTGCCGACAGCCGCGATGACAGCGTTTGCGGTGCGGAGCCTGCTCAGGCCGGTTGTAAATCACAGGGTGGGGCCCTCCTCGAGGGAGGACAGAGGTTCCCATTTCCACCAAGAGAGAGCCAGTAAATGTCTTCCAGAAACTTCAGGCTCCAAAAAGTGTGGCCACGTGTTTTCCTCCCCAGTTGTCTAGGGAAGGGTAAAAAGCAAAAGAATCTGACAAAAACCATTCGTTTATAATTTGGGAGAAACTTTGTCATATGTGCCAAAAAACATTCAAGGTGTTTTTTTTTCTCTTTAAACCATTTTAAATTTATTTGTGTGAAAGAAGGTGAGAGAGAGGGGTGCGGGGAGGGGTGGGCAGTGCAGTCTCCATGGTTGCACATCATTAGTTGTCACGTGGTTTCATTCCGCACAGGTGGGTGTGGGGCCACACGGGGTGGGAACAGAACCGGGGGCCTCCCGCATGGGAGATGTGAACCTTCGCCGCCAAGCCATCCTGGCGGTTACCAGTTATGCTGAAATTTAGCAAATAGAATTTGCATGGGTCATGGCTGGGAATCAAACCCTAGACCTTGCAATAGTGTGGCAAGAGCTTAACCACTGAGCTATCCTGGTATCACCCCCCAATTTTTCTTTTTTAAGATTTATTTTATTGGTTTTGAGAGAGACAGAGAGAAACAGAGACAGAGAGAAGGGGGAGGGCCCAGAGCAGTGTCCATAGTTGTATGTCATCAGTTTTCGACATGGTTTCATTCCACACAGGTGGGCTGGGGCTGCACAGGGTGGGAACTGGGCTGGGGGCCTCCTGCATGGGAAGCCCACCCCCTCAAGTCAGGGGCCAAACTGGGGGCCGAGAACTGAACTGGGGGCCTCCTGCATGGGAAGCACACCCCCAGTTCATCACCTGGGTCTGCATGGGTCGGGGTCGGGATTCGATCTCTGGTCCCCAGGGCTGTAAAGGGAGCGTTCAACCTGCTGAGCCATCTCATCTTCACCCACCCTCAATTTTTTAATCTTTAGATCATTCCAGTAATTTGTCTTAAAGAAATAATTAGAAAAGAACACCTAAGATTTAGACACAAACAGGCTTGACATAAGGTTTTTATAATAGCAAAAACAAACTACAAAACAAAACAGATAAACAGATATTCAGGAAAACAGCTAAAATGTCCAATTATAGAAATTAATTTAATTTGGGTACATCCATGTTGGACTCGCTTCAGAGATTTAAGAGCATATTTTCTAGGTTGATGTGAGAGACCTAGAAAAATGCTCATATAACAATATTAGTCAGATAAAGCAAATATGTATGAGCAGAAGAGACAGTGAAAGGGGCTGTCCTTAAGTATTAATAATCTCTCTGGGAAATGGGGTTATGAATGATTTTTGTATAATTCTTTATATTATACTTTTATGCATTTCAAATATTTTCAACACCATATGCTCATGTTGTCAACCTTGAAAAATTGATTCAAGAAGATATTAAAAACCTTAACAGAGTCTGTATTTTCTTGGGGTGGGGTTCAGGGGATCAGATTCTCCCCATTAGTCAGATGTGCATTCTAATCCTATTGGCCAAGAAGAAACCCGAGGACCATGGGAGCAAAGAGGCTCAAGCACGAATCCATGCAACAAGCTTGGGATGTTACGACTGAACACATGAAATGAAATCAGGGTTTGGGATGTCCCAGGGGCCAAAGGGGACTTTTGTCTGCCCCACCCTCAGGTCTGTTCCCGCTGTCATTGGTAGTTGGTCGAATGGCACCTCCCCAGCCAGCAATCCGGAATCCTCCCTGACTGATTTCTCCCACCCAACTGCTCTCCAGCTGGGTCTTGTAAACTTTCTGAAGCAATGCCTTCTATGCCTCCACTGCGCTAATCCAGGACGCTCGGGACCAGGCTGCCGAAAAGCCTCTAGCTTCCCTCTTTCAGTTTGCCATCGCCACAGCCAGACTGTTGTCTGAGAAATGCGAATCTGCTTCTGCTAGGCCCTTGCTTAGGAACCCTCCGGAAAGCTCGGCTGCATTCAGAGTAAAATCCGAAGTCGTGGTCTGATCCCAGTCTTGTTTTCCAGCCCCATCTCTCCGTTCTTTCTTCACTCCATTCACTCCCTTTCACTTCAGCCTCCTACCTGATCCCTGAAAGTGTCAGGTCCTTTCATGGACCCCCATTCCCTCTACCCCACCACCCTCATCCTCATCCCCAGCTGGGGAATTCTTTTTTTAAAGATTTTATTTTATTGTTTTGAGAGAAAGTGAGGGGTGGAGGGTAGGGAGAGAGAGAGAGACAGAGAGACAGAGACAGAGGGAGACAGACAGACAGAGAGAAGGGGGAGCAGAGTAGTCTCCACAGTTGTACATCATTAGTTGTGACATGGTTCCACTCCACACAGGTGGATGTGGGGACACTTGGGGCAGGAACCGAACTGGTTCTTGCCTCATGGGAGGTGAGAAACTTTGCCCCTGAGCCATCCAGGCAGTTATTATCCTGGAGGTCACCAGTTGTGCTGCAGTTCAGCATATGGGTTTGCATGGGCTGGGGCCGGGAATTAAATCCTGGACCTCATGATTGTGAGGCAAACACTCAACCGCTGAGTAATCCTGGCGTCCCTTGGGAAGTTCTTTTCTTCCCTCTAGAGTCTGTCCACTGTTATCCCCCACTAGGCAGGACACGTTTTTTGCTTCTCTGAGTTCTTGGAACTGTGCAATGCTCCCCTTCTTGTGTAACACATTGCCTCATTTGAAGGTTCTGATCTCCTCCATTAGAGCATAAACTCCTCTGGGTAGTGGCTAGTTCATCTTTGTCTTTCATAGTCTCCAGCATAGCACCTGGTGTGTGGTGGGTACTTGTAAGTGCCTGTTGAATGCGTGAATGAAGTTAAGGAAAGCAAGGTTGTGCCTCATCATAAAGAAGAATCTTCTAACCAACACTAGGATCATATGTAATTTCAAGCGCCAACTCAGATCAGCTGTTAGTGGCTCCCTTACCTGCTTTGTTTTGACCTAAAGGGTGCTTCTAAGACAAATGATAAGATGTTTCAGTTATTTCTAAATATTTCAGTTATTTATAACAGTTTAACAGCTCACCTCCAAATTTAGAAACCCACAACAATGGTAATTATTTTGTTCATGAATTTGAAATTTGACCAGGATGTCAAGGAGATGGCTAGGTCTACTTCATGTGGCATTGGCTGTGTGGACGGACTGGGTGGACCAGTTAGAGGATTCACGTCCAAGATGCTTCACTCACATTGCTGGTAAGCGGGAGCTGCCTGCCAGCTGGCGCTGCCGGCCGGGGTCTTCAGTTTCTTTACACGTGGGCGTCTCCACGGGGCCTCTTGGGCTTTCTCATGACGTGATGGCTGGGTTCCAAGAGCATTTCAAGAGGCCTTGGGTGGAAGCCGCTTTGTTATCCTATTTTATGGATCAGGCAAGTCACTTGTTTGATCAGTTCACAGTGATCAGCTATTGTCATACTTTTAGCCATCATGCTGTTCCCATCTCCAATTCTCAAGTTTTGAGATTGAACAGACTATATGGTGAAGATGATGATCATGGTGATGTGATAATGATGGTGATGGTGGTGATGATGGGCTGATGGTAGTGGGATGGTGATATTGATGATGATAATGTAAAGATGATGGTGGTGATGATGGGCTGATGGCAGTGGGATGGTGATATTGATGATGATAATATAGGGTGTCCCAAAATTCATGCAAGATTTGAATTTTGCATCATTTGTGTGGTAAAGTGTTGCCAACAACAACAAAAAGACAGTGTGACAGCTGACAGTTCAGAATTTTTAAAAATGGAGTGCTACATGAAAGAACAACATGTTTTCATTGTTGAGCAATGAAAATTTACAATTTTTAATTATAAACCTGTGTTTTTTATCAAAATTGCTTCTTGCATAAATTTTGGAACACCCTTTATAAAGATGATGGTGGTGATGATGTGCTGATGGTGGTGGTGGTGATGTAGTGGGATGGTGATATTGATGATGATGATAATATAAAGACGATGGTGGTGATGTAGTGGGATGGTGATATTGATGATGATGATAATATAAAGACGATGGTGGTGATGTAGTGGGATGGTGATATTGATGATGATGATAATATAAAGACGATGGTGGTGATGTAGTGGGATGGTGATATTGATGATGATAATATAAAGATGATGGTGGTGGTGATGTGGTGATGGTGGTGGTGGTGATGTAGTGGGATGGTGATATTGATGAGGATGATAATATAAAGACGATGGTGATGGTGATGTGGTGATGGTGGTGGTGGTGATGTAGTGGGATGGTGATATTGATGAGGATACTAATACAAAGATGATGGTGGTGATGATGTGGTGATGGTAGTGGGATGGTGATATTGATGAGGATACTAATACAAAGATGATGGTGGTGATGATGTGGTGATGGTGATAGCAGCTAACACATGTATAATGTTTACTATTTGCAGGTACTGTCTTATGTACTTCATATATATTAAATAATTTAACCCTCATAATAGCCTTATAAATAAGAGGTTATTATTATACCCACTACACAGATGAGGAAACTGAGGTAGAGAGATGTTCCATAACTTACCCAAAGCTGATCAGCCAGTAGATGGTGGAGCTGGATGGCCACCTGGTGGGTGTGCTAGGAAGAATTCCTGACCAGTATAAGATGTTGACCCTGATTTCATTCTTTCCCTCATGATAGTGCTCTTATCTTCCTCTGTGAGGGGTCCTGCTCAGCGTATACCTCACCTTCGGAATACAGAAGTGCTAGGGGCTAGCCTGGAGATGGTGTATGACCTACAGGAATATTACAGAAGAAAATTCAAACATCTGACAAGGAGGTGACTTTAAAATCCTTCCTGGGCAAAAGGCAGGCAGGGTTAGCTGGGACATGATTCCAAACCCCTTGGCATACCTCTCCACTAAAAATCGTACTCTTTGCTGGGTAGAGAGCATAATTAAAAAAAAAAAGATTATTCTTTTTTTTTTTAAATATATTTTTATTCATTTATTTATTTTTGACAGAGAGAGAGAGAGAGAGAGAGAGAGAGAGAGAGAGAGAGAGAGAGAGAGAGAGAGAGAGATAGATATACAGAGACAGAGAGAGAACTGAACTGGGGGAGCTCCTAGTTCAGCATATGGTTCCGCACAGGCCGGGGCCGGGATTCGATCCTCGGACCTCGGCGCTGCAAAGTGAGCGCTTAACCCACTGAGCCATCCTGGCTTCCCCTAGATTATTCTTATTGTGTGAGAGAAGGAGAGAGAGAGAGGGAGAGAGAGAGAAAGAGAGAGAGAGAGAGAGAGAGAGAGAGAGAGAGAGAGAGAGAGAGAGAGAGAGAGAGAGAGAAAAGTGGGGAGGGCCCAGAGCAGTCTCCATAGTTGCACATCATTAGTTGTGACAATATCTCATTCCACACAGGTAGATGTGGGGCCACACAGTGCAGGAACTGAACTGGGGGTCTCCTGCATGGGAGGCAAGAACCTTCACCGCTAAGCCATCCTGGTGGTTACCAGTTGTGCTGCAGTTCAGCATATGGGTTTGCACGGGCCGGGGCCAGGACTTGGACCTTGTGGCTGCAAGACAAGTGCTCAGCCTGCTGAGCTATCCTGGCATCCCCCTGATAACGTAATCTTAAAGCAACTAAACCTACCACAATACTTCTCAGTGCTCCCTAGGCCTGTCAGGCCCTTTAGTCAAGTACAGTTCTTTTTCCCCAGCAGGTAATTCTCCTTGCTCCTTCCACAACTCCTGCTCTTTTAAGGCTGAGTTTAAGGCTTTCCTCACTGTGGATACTTCTTTTTAATGGTCTCAGCCAGACTGAGGCTTCCCTCTGTGCTTCTCCATGGCTCAGTCCACACCTCTGAGTTAACACTATGCCATCTAATTATCCTTAGGGTTCACTGTCTCTCTCCCACAAGACCAGGTTCCCTTGTGGGCAGGGAACATTGCTTCTTTGCCCCAAGTCCCCACTACTTGGACAGTGTAGGACCTTCACTGATACTTTTAAACAAATAACCCTCTATAGTACAGTGTGGTTAGGATTTTCCTATTATCAGTTGCCTGTACCTGGAGACACCCACCTTTCTTCAGAGACTGGGACTGTATAGTTTTTAAATCCCAATTTGATACGTCTTCCTTAGACAACTTATGACCACTTTTTAATGAGTTCCAATATCTAGAACTCTTCAGTTCTCACACTTCAGTGTTCATCAGAATCCCTTGGAGGGCTGGTGAAAACAGCGCTCGGGGTTTCTGAATCAGTAGGTGGGGACTGGGTGGGGCGGGAGTAGGACCACTTTCCACCATGTCTCAGGTGATGCAGAGCTGCTGCTGGGGACGGCCTGTTCCAGAACCAGGCAACCCTCACGCTGTTGTGGAGAGAGTGTCATTTGTCGCTTCTGTTTGTAGAGCCCACACAATATGTGTGCTGCAGTTTGATTCCATCAATACACAGCCCAGTTTCTGATTTTAATCATAACCCTAGGAAACAGAAACGTATCTTGTGATGGAAAATGTTATCTCCATCAAACAAATGCCTGATGCCACAGCATTTGAATTGCGCTCTGATCTTTCCATTTATTAAAAACAGAATGAAATGATTGGAAGTATCAGTGGCAGCCTGGAGAGGAGAAGGAAACGCTCATATTCAGAAAACCAACAAGCGTGCAAACAGCGGGTTTTCCAATGTGCTTAGAATAAAGGAGGGAACTTCTTTGGGGGAATGTACTTTATCCAAAATGTAGATGGTATGTGAAATGTGAATAAATATTAAGATCACTGTTAAGAAATTCCTTTTCATGAACTGCAATGGAGATCAATTGGAGATTTAAATGCGGGGGGCCTCAGGCTCTAGGCAGATAGAGGAGGAAGAAGATGAGAGGAATGTGATCTTCAAATGTCCTTGACCAGCAGCCTCTCTCTGCGTAGGTGCTAATGTAGATGGCACTGTGGCACCAGCTTGTCTTCTGTATCACACAGCTTCTCTCCCAGGCAAAGATGGGGAGGAGAGCGTGGTGCAGGGAAAAGGTGGTGAGACGTCTACAGATGGGTTTGCTTAACAGTTTATGCAGGATTGAGGTAATCCCAGGTAAGGAACACGGCAGCCACTCAGCACTGACTCAAAATCCCAGACCTGGGGACCCTCAGCCCTGCCTGACACCAGCTTCCCCGCTACCTGGTGAGAGCTTTAGGACGCCATCTTTCACAGTCTTGTCTGTACAGGTCTATGGTGCCAAGACACAACAAACATGCGAAGAGACTGGCATCATGGTTTCTTGTTAAAGAAGGAAGAGGGTGAGCATCTAATGTGCGCTTGCATTTCAGGTCCCCCAACACTTAGGCCCTGTGTCCCTAAGATGAAAGCTGCTCCCTGGAGCTGCGCAACATAGAAATACTGATGGTCTTAGAGCCAATTAGTCAGTCAAGGGAGTGGGAGCCAACACAAGAGCCTGTTTTTGGTCCAAACTCTTTTCTTAGGAAGGAACAGAAACCTGTTGTGCTAAATCAAGGGGAAGGATTACAATGAAGGGACAACAGGCAATTCATGGACATCTGGTCACAGGCATGAGAGGTAGCTGGGGACAGAACTGTCATGTTCTGTTGCACAAGCTGTGGACTGCACAACTCGGGAGGCACTGCTTCCATGGATTGTGATGTGCCTGGTGATCCCTGGAGTTGTGTGACGTGGTGGCTGTGCACTGGAACCAATGTGAAGAGCCAGGGCCTGAGGCCTCTTTCAAGTCTGAGGTGATCCCTCTCTTTCTGCTCATCTTTGTGTGTCTGCCCCATTCTTCTCTCTCATCCATCTCTGTTTACTTTACTTGCATGTGGCCCAACATGCCTACTCGTCATGCTCTCTCTGTACTTTGATCACTTTCCCATTCCAGCCCCTGCCATGGACTGTCACAAAATCTCTTTCTCATTTCAAGTTCTCGGAAGGGAGAATTTGATTGGTCCTTGGCTTGAGCCTTACAGCTTCTCAGTCTAAAAGCTTTGGAGTCCTCCTTAGTTACTCTCTTTCTCTTTTCATGCCATATGTGATCTCTCAGCAATATCAATACTTAGCTTGAAGATCACAATATACCCCACCTGGTGGCTTCTCATGGCCCCCACCGCCACTACCCTGGTCCTACCCATTCTTCTTTTGCTCAGATCATCACAACCACGCCACCTGTTTCTACCATTGTCCCCTTTCCTTCTACCCCCAGTAAGCAGCCTGAGTGTGCTCAGAGGTTCACATATAAGTCAGACCATGTCCTCAAACCCCCGAGTGCCCCCTTCCATCAGAGGAAGAGCTAAAGTCTGCCCAGTGACCTTCAAGTTCTTTCTTTCTGCTTCTCTGTCTACTCCTCTCTTCCCTGGCCTCTTCCTGCCATTGTGGCTCCTCAATGTCCTCACAGGTGGTGGACAGACTCTCACATTAAACTTTAGCATTTGCTGCTGCCCCTGCCTGGAGCTTCCTTCCTCTAGAACAGGGGTTCCCAACCTTTTTATACCCTAGGGCGCATTCTAAAATATCGGTAGGGCAGTGGGCACCAGCTATTTCTAAGGATATTTATTATTGAACAAGAATAAAAAATAATAAACAAAAATAATTTTAAAATAATAAATTTATTGTACAAATTATATACACACAAAGAAACATATATACAAAACGTAATACAAAGTAAATAAAAAACACACGTATAATAAAAT